>JBAWJQ010004513.1:0-35560 GCA_037783105.1 Bactrocera zonata | reverse complement strand
TGGCTCACTGACATTTCCCAGCGCTACTATTCCCTACTCTGCCTACACTACTTAGCTCGGCAGTTAACGGTCATCCAGCCAATGGTTGGCCAACAAAAGTGCAAAAATTTGGGTTAAGTGCAATGAAAATATACCCTTTTAACTGTTGTCCTTGTTGTGGTTGCGGTCGTTGTTGTTTTCGTTTTTAGTGTTGTGTTGTTGTTGTTGGTTTTTTGATTGTTGTTGTCCTCATTGTAGTTGTTGTTAATGTGTATTTATTATTATTATTCTCGAAAGCTTAAGTGTTGTTGTGGTTGCTGTAGTTGTTAGTGTACTCTTCGTTGCTTCGCGCTGATCGCCCAACCAGCTTGTGCAATGCAAACTATTCCATTTAGTTATGCAGCCAACGTCGCACATAGATATACTATATGTACATACCGTACACACTGCATAACTATTGACCGAAACATTGTTGCTGGCATGTGACGAAGAATGCGGAGCGGCGTGGGGTCCGGGCACTTGCCGCTCATGGCGAAGCAGAGCTATTGGGGCAAGCATTGCATTTGTTATATTTTAGGTTTGCATATAAATTTATTTGCTGAACGCAAATGTTTTTTTTTCAAATTTGTTTTTATTTTTGTTGTTGTGGTTGTTATACCCTCAACAGGATTTTTTAAGTTGGGCACGATGTTTGTAATACCCTGAAGGAAAGCATATATAATATTACATATGAAATATCAGCGTGACTAGATGAGTCGTTTTAGTCATGTCCACCGGTCTGTCTGTCGGTCCTTCCGTCTGTTTGTATGTATATATACGAACAAGTTCTTCAACTTTTGAGATATCAAGCTAAAAATTTGCACATGCTCGGAAAGATATCTAAACGAAATTTGGCACAAATTATTTTTTCAGGCAACGCCACAATCTAGTGATATTTTGTTCATATCGGCTTACTATATCATATAGCTGCCATACAAACCGACCGATAAAAAACCAGTTCTTGTATGAAAAACTTTTTTGTTTGAGAAGATATCTTCACGAAATTTGGTATAGGTTATTCTTTAAGCCGATGTTATAATCTTCGGTTATATTTTTTTAGATCGAAGTACTATAGCATATAGCTGCCATACAAACCGACCGATAAGAAACAAGTTTTTGTATGAAAAACTTGGTTGTTTGTCAAGATATCTCCACGAAATTTGGTATAGGTTATTCTTTAAGCCGATGTTATAATTTTCGGTTATATTTTTTTAGATCGAACTACTATAGCATATAGCTGCCATACAAACTGAAAGATGAAAAACAAGTTTTTATATGAAAAACTTTTTCGTTTGATAAGATATCTTCACGAAATTTGACTAAGTTTATTTTCTAAGACAATGCCATAGTCTTTAAACATATTGTTCCGATCGGACTACTATAACATATAGCTGCCATACAAACTGAGCGATCAAAACCAATATGAAGATTTTTTATACAATTTCATGCACCAAGAAAAGCACCTGTGAAGGATATTAAAGCTTCACTGCAGCTCAAGTTAAGGTTTTTTTTCTTGTTTTTACTTTATTTATTTATTTTTGTTGTTGTTTTACATGTATTTTGCTGTACAAATCCCAGTAAGGCATTTTAAATTCAAGTGATGGCGTTGAGCCAAAAGTAAGTCAATAAAGTAAACAAACACAGGCTCAACTGCTCGCATATGCATGTGTTTGTAAGTTTATGTGTGTGCGTATGTATGTGTTGGTGTACATGTGTGTGCGTTTTACAGTTGAAAAATGCTAGCTCATAGTATACTCTTGCATATTAGAAGAATATCTCGTTCGGATTGCTGGCATGCGGGGCTTAAGCATATTAGTAGCCTCAAATATTCACCAGCTAAATGGCCAAAAGCACAACACATACACGCACTGTAATAAACACACATACACTACCATACAACCATACAAGCCAGGCAGCAAGCAAAGTAAAGTACCAAAAAGCGCTCAACTCCTCACATCCTCACATCTGCTGAACTGTGTATGAGTCCGGAGTCCATTGATTTGCATGCGACGTTCTTGTTGTGAGCATTTTTGGTTACCTTTATCGTTGTTGCTGTTGTTGCGTTTGTTGTTGCTGGTATAGCCTGCTTTCATGTTGCTAATGTTATTGCTGCGGCAATCCACAATTTGATGTTATGAAAATTTTGTAGATCCGAAATGGTTGCTGTATTGTTGGTGTTTACTTTGTTGTTGTTTGGTTATTGTAATGTTGTGTGGTGGCGATGTTTGTGCTGAGACAAAATAGAATCTGATATACTCATCTTAATTCGCTTTTGACCTGAATATCGAAGTGGCAATACTTCTCACGGGGATGTAAAAATACATACATACGTACGTGTTAAGGGTATAAACATTTTGGAATATACTTATATAATATATAAAATATCTTAAATTTTTTAAAAATGTTCTTCAGTATGGTTTCCAAGTCAACTAGTCTTGACTTTTAACCATCTACGTATAATTAAGGGCAATAGAAGGAAGAAGAAAGAAGAATTTTACCCTATTTTACCTATAACCACGAACTTTGCCAATACCTACTTCTTTAATAAAATCATCAAGTAATTCAAGCCACAATTCTGGGAAATATTATGAAAGAAACGAATAAGCCTGAAACCTCGCTCAATATCAAACGGTTCGTAAAAGTTCTTCCCGTTCTAGACGGAGCTTTTGATACTGATGCACGTCAGGTTATGTACACAGCCATGTTGACTCTGCTGAAATGCCAAGTAAGCTTAGTCTGGGTCGAAAAAAGTGGTTTACATTTTACCAAAAAGTCTTTAGATTAGCCAAATTTGCTAAAAATTAGAGCTTTTAGTGCTTTTGAAAGCTTTTGTTATGATTGATACCCATTTTTGCGCTGAAGACGAGTAGAAACTCGATAATCTTCAGTACAATTTTTAAAGTATTTTTCAAGTTCATATTTGGCTATTTCTTTTGGAAATTGCGTTACATTCCGAAAGGGTCAACAAATATCGAATTCGTGAGAAAACGCATTAGCACCTAGTAGTGCTCTGGCCATCATTGAAGCTCTTTTGATACCTTCGAAAAGTCTATTTTTCGAAAAGTCTCTTTTTTCCATAAAAATAATCGCTAGATGACGCTGATTTCCAGATTGTCCTACTAACCAATAATACCTCTGGCTTTGTGGCTCGATTGCGACTCTTTGTAGTCTCTGGAATGCTTTCCGGTTGGAATTTCGTTTATTACCAAATTTCTGTAATAAAATTCAATCGGCGGTCACTTATTTCCAATAGCTGTGTCAGTCTTTTAAAAATATCGTTAACTGCTGGCCTCACTGATTCGACTATTCTAGCAAAAAATATTGTCCGAACTACTCATAGTAGATTGTCATCCTTATTTTCCTCAGTTATTTACAATGGTTTTCTCAGAAACCAATCGACCTGCTTGTCGGTGAATGTTATACTTCCAATTGACTGCCTTCAGCACATTAACCGTTACATATCCACTTACCTATGCGCATAAATAAATATTTTCACTGGAATCGTACAATTATCCAAATGTCAATTGCATTCTAAAAATTTCCATTTATATAAATATAGGGTGATTTTTTAAGAGCTTGATAACTTTTTTAAAAAAAAAAACGCATAAAATTTGCAAAATCTCATCGGTTCTTTATTTGAAACGTTAGATTGGTTCATGACATTTACTTTTTGAAGATAATTTCATTTAAATGTTGACCGCGGCTGCGTCTTAGGTGGTCCATTCGGAAAGTCCAATTTTGGGCAACTTTTTCGAGCATTTCGGCCGGAATAGCCCGAATTTCTTCGGAAATGTTGTCTTCCAAAGCTGGAATAGTTGCTGGCTTATTTCTGTAGACTTTAGACTTGACGTAGCCCCACAAAAAATAGTCTAAAGGCGTTAAATCGCATGATCTTGGTGGCCAACTTACGGGTCCATTTCTTGAGATGAATTGTTGTCCGAAGTTTTCCCTCAAAATGGCCATAGAATCGCGAGCTGTGTGGCATGTAGCGCCATCTTGTTGAAACCACATGTCAACCAAGTTCAGTTCTTCCATTTTTGGCAACAAAAAGTTTGTTAGCATCGAACGATAGCGATCGCCATTCACCGTAACGTTGCGTCCAACAGCATCTTTGAAAAATACGGTCCAATGATTCCACCAGCGTACAAACCACACCAAACAGTGCATTTTTCGGGATGCATGGGCAGTTCTTGAACGGCTTCTGGTTGCTCTTCACCCCAAATGCGGCAATTTTGCTTATTTACGTAGCCATTCAACCAGAAATGAGCCTCATCGCTCATCGGACGTAAAGCGCGAAACACATTTCGAACCGAACACTGATTTTGGTAATAAAATTCAATGATTTGCAAGCGTTGCTCGTTAGTAAGTCTATTCATGATGAAATGTCAAAGCATACTGAGCATCTTTCTCTTTGACACCATGTCTGAAATCCCACGTGATCTGTCAAATACTAATGCATGAAAATCCTAACCTCAAAAAAATCACCCGTTACAACGCTTTAATGCTATCGATTTCTCTGCATTACCTGCATTCGCGTTGTTGGCGTTGTTGTGCTGCAATTGACACTGCAGTACGCCGCCAGGATACACATTCATATAATATTCACTTTTATGGAAATTTATTGTTTTTAACCGTAATTATGGGCATGTGACCCGACCTACTCGTAGCTGTCGTTTGCAGCGCATTGAATTGCTTTTATCGAAATATGGTACAATAAATTAAGCTCGTTCGCTTTAATTTAATCATTTCAGTCAAATTAATCAAATCAAAGTCAATTTGTGCAATTTTATCAGCAAAAGAGACCTAAGGCAGAATTGTGTATTACTTGTGCGGATAGTTCCTACAGTAGTCAAGGCCACTGGGGCTATTCTAGTGCCTTATTTTCATTCGATAATAACGTCTCGGAGCTTTGTTGGTTCAGTTTTTGAGTTAACTTCTGAATTTGCTTTGTAAAAATGTACTTCGCAGCTTATTTTTCCAAAAAAATTCAGAATTTTCTAAAGTAATATTAGTTGGGTTAACCTTTTTCTTGAAATATGTGCGCATTAGTGCGGTAGTGTCGGCAATTCTTAAGAAGATACCACTTTATCGACTCGAGGAAGTTTTCTTATGATATATGTAAGATCCAAATTGACGAAGGTATGTAATATGGTGTAAGAAAAAGTCTTTTCGTATTTCTAATCAAACTTCAACTTAATTGTTTCATATTTACACGTTTGAACTTTAATGAACCAAATATATACCATTTTAGTCGACCAATTTTCACCATTTTTCGGCTAGAGACATTATACCATCTGTGTGTAACTTTTCTGGTTTCTCGGCGACAAGCAATTTTCCCAGGCTTTTCTTGAAGCCAACTTTACTCCATTCAGGAAGTTCTACATTGACCGAAACAAACGGCAGTCCAATGGCGCAAGGTCCGGGCTATATGGTATGCATCAAAACTTCCCAGCCAAGCTCTACCAGTTTTTGTAGAGTCATAAAAGATGTGTGTGATTTAGCGTTGTCCTGATGGAAGACGAAACCCTTTCTATAGATCACTTCTGGCCGTTTTTTTTCGATTGCTTGCTTCAATCTCAGCAGCTGTTAACAGCAAAATGTAAAATCAATCGTTTGACCAGACTGGACCGGCTCATAGTGGATGACTCCTTTCCAATTCCACCGAACACTCAGCATAATCTTTCGAGGCGCCAATTGGATTTGTGACCATTTGTTGAGCTTCACCACGCTTGGACCATGATATTTTTCTTACACTGTTATTGTATTTGATCCGCTTTTCGTCTTCTGTTACCATTCGCTTCAAATTTGGTTGGATTTCATTTCGTTTCAGCAAAGAACTGCAGATGTCAATTCGGTCCATTAAATTTTTCACAGACTATTCATGTGGGACTCAAACACCAAGCTTCTTTTTGTAGCCAGCCTTTTTTTAAATGGTTCGAAACCGTTTGATGATGAATGTTAAGTTCCTTGTGAAATTCAACCAGTTCTCTATTGCCAAATTCGTATTAAAGTCTATTAGAAAGAGCTAAATGCTCGACTGAATTTACAGCTCTCGTCCTGTGGTTGCTATACCAGCTTTTCAGCCGAGTTACTTTTCTCTTTTTTTATGTACAACTTTTTCTAAAATTTTACATTTTGTCCCAGCTAGGCCTTGAACCCGCAATCCACCCACTTATAGCCACACATCGCACTAGACTATAACATGTATCTCTAATTATATATTTTTCCAACAAAGTTCAATAAACTGCCTTTCCTACTCGCTTATCTAGTGAATCGTTATTGTTATTTTAATTTTCACTAACTCATTTTTGTTCTCTTTTCCGCTGTTTATTTGTACTCTTTCATATGTGAAGTGCAAAAAATTGTGAGGCATATTGTTTCACTGTTCCGTTTTTAGTTTCATTGCCTAACTTTTGCCGTGCTAACTAGCTGCGCAGCCAAGCGTTACGCCGCCAAATAAACCACGAGGAGAATTACATAGAAATGGAAAACTATTTTATCAGTTCAAGTCACAGAATATTGTTTAGGAACACTGTGTATGTTAAAAAAGAACTAAAATTGATGATAAACTAGAAACACGAGTTAAGAAGTGAGATGAAATGCTTCAAATTGGTAGCTGAGAAGAGTAGAAAGACTGGTGAAATATTGGCAGAACATGAATGCTCAGCCAAATTGAGAATGCCAATGTTATACCAGTGTATTACTTTATGGACATACTTTCTCAAAACTATCCTTGTTCATGAATTAGTTGGCATCTCTGAGAAAGAACACCAAAATGGTTCAAGTTTGAAAGCGAAAGTAGGGTTTTATAACAAACTGTTTGAGATTTGCTTTACGAGTAAGCATTGCATGTACATCACTAAACTTCTCATTATTGTTATTTTTGTAGTTGTATTCAGTTAAAAGCTGTGTAGAGCACCGCTTATTCCTACGGATTTATCATTATCATCATTTCCAGTATCTCGCATTAGAGCCTAGGGCCTCAATAAAACATTTTCTTCTGTACCAGTGTTTGCTGGTATCTTTAGTTCGTTCCATGATTTTCCGTCAGATCACATTCATGTGGGGGTGGGTAACCCATTCATTTCCACTTGCGTAAATGTCCAAATAAAGATTATTCTCGATGTTTCGTGCTAGTCCGCTCAAAACTCCTGTTGTACTGTGAAACAGAACCAATAACTTTGATTTAAGCATTGCGAGGTATATGAATCTTTCTTCGTTCCGGTTTGATAAAACAACTAGGCCTTCATCGGCAGTTTAGGATTTATTTTCAGAGCGTTATTCAATCGTATTATCTAAATTAGTGTTCACCTAGAGCTATAAAGTTTTTCCATCTTTTTAGCAGTTTATGAACTCCATTTCAAAGAACTGAGCCGGCTTGGTAGCCAAAAAGGAATCAAGCCCATTTTTTGATAACTCAAAGCTTTCGCTGCTGCTGTTTTCCAAGAAGTTTTAAACTGGTCTTGTAGCATGATGTCGATCTTCATGACGTCCCCTGTCACTGATATCGTCCGGTTTTAAAAGCTCATAATACAGCACGCTCTATTGAGCTCAACTGATACTGAGCATGATTTTTTGGGTTAAGGGTTGCCATAATGAATCCACTTTTCATCACCAGTCACAATCCGTTGCAAAGCCGACTGCTTGTTGTAGCATTCAAGCTGCACTTCAAACATGTAAAATCGCTTCTCAACGTCTTTTGTCTATCAATAATCGGCTGCTTTAAGGGAGTATTCTAGTCTAGAAGCATGAATTTCAGGTAATTTTTAAAGTGTCGTAAAAAAAAGGAAATTAATATTTCTACTATCCATTTTTTTATTAGTTATTTGTTAATTTTAGAAGAGTAGAGAAAAAAATAAAACTAAAAAAAGTAAAAAATTTCAAAAATTATGAGCTGACGAAGTGGGGGATCTCCAAAAATTTCCACGTGAACATACCATGATTTCAGCCCTCCTAGTTATCTAATCTAGAATAATGTCGCAATGGCCGGAACTATGGAAAAGTGGGAACGGCCTAAAAAAGAAAAGTTATTTTGGATCGCTTTTTCTGACTATTTTGAATTTTTTAAAAATAATAAAAATAAAAATTTGGGGTTGGTGCTAGTTTCAACCATAGACAAGCCTATAAAGAAGACTCTATAAAAATTTCAAGTAAATCGGTTCAGTAGAACCTGAGAAATAGTGGGTATCGTTCCGAAAAAGTCAGTTTTGAGAAAAACGCGTTTAACGTTTCGCGTTCCGGCCGAACCAGTTTGGGTGCCGTGTCAGAAAAATGCATATATCTCCGGAAATAGTTTTAAATTTGAAAAATCCTCTAGTACACATATTCTTGAATATTTAAACTTTGAAATATAAAAAAAAATCGATTTTTTTTTTAATTTTTAGACTAGAATACCCCCTTAAGACATTCCGAGGTGGCTGCTTGAGTGACTACGAAAGATTCTGGAAGCTCTTCTTGTGTTTGACAGCGATCTTCATCGAGTAATGCCTCCAATTCTTCATCTTCAAATTTTGAAATCAAAGTCAAACTGTTGCGAATTGAAAACTGCTTTCGTAAATAGAAAAAAAACGCGAACTGGAACTGTGATTAGTGGTTAACTATACTAAAGGAGATGAGGTTCCTACAGGCAAGCTTTGATTTAACTGATCGCTTTGTTCCTGTTCTTGTTTTCATTGCTCGCATTAATGATAAATGGCAATTCTCTGTCCATATCGAACGGTTTGAAGTAATTCTATTTAGTTATCAAAGTAAATATTGATTACTTAGCTGCTGAAGTATGTATAAACAACTGAAACTAAGCATCGCTACAATCCATTAATCGCATTAATAAAGAATGTTCGTGTTTTTGCTGTTTGCTTTTGTTGGTACCACGAAGCGGCGCGCTTACTATGTGGCATGCCACTTAATATAAATTAATTTCACATCAGCTTATGTGGAATATATTACATACATATACCTCAATGTGTGGTTGTAGGTATGTATTATTAGGGTGAACTTAACAATACACTTAGCTAATGTAAGAATCAAATGAAAAAAATTCGCTCGCGGAGGTAAAGTTTTTACGAATATTTATGCTCTAGAAGAATCGTTTATGTAAAAACTTTTAGCTTAAATGATTAAAAAGTTATGGAATTTTTATGAAAAAACATTTTTGCACTTTATTTGTGTGGGAAACTTTGGATATTTATCGACTCGTTTTAAAATCAAGCTAAAATTTTGCCTTGCAGGGATATTATAGGGATATTATGAAACTCTGAGCTGGATATAGTAAGTTTGGCTCGAAGTTTGTAACAGCCAGTAGGTAATGTCGAGAACTCTATACAGTATATATAAATGATCTGCGTGACCAGCTGAGTCCATTTAGCCATGTCCACCCGCTTGTCTGTTCGTCTGTACATACGCGTACTAGTGCCGCAGTTTTTGGAATATTGATCTGATATTTGACAAACGTCCTTTCTTTCATAAAAACTCGCTCATTTGTCTGAATGAGCGAAATCGGACCACTATAACATATAGCTGTCATACAAAATGAGCGATCAGAATCAAATGCTTGTAAGGAAAACTTTTTTATTTGGTAAAATATCAGCGCAAAATTTGGAAGAGGTTATTCTTCAAGTAGGCGCTATAACTTCCGAAGAAATTGTTCAGATTGAAGCACTATAACATATAGCTGCCATACAAACTGACCGTAAAAAAATAAGTTATTGTATGGAAAACTTTTTTATTGACCAAGATATCTTCATAAATTTTGGCACATATTATTCTTCAAAGCAACGCTATAATCTCCGAATATATTATTCAAATCGGAGCACTATAGCATATAGCTGTCATACAAACTGAGCGGCCGAAATCAAGTACTTGTGCGAAAATTTTTTGTTTGTATTCATTACAAGCGAAGTTAACGGGTTTCTTTGCGTTTATGCTGATTTCAGCACATAAATTTAATAGAAAAAAATGTTTTTTCGGCTCACCCTAATGTATAATTTGTAATTTGGTATAAATTTATACCTTACAGCTAGTCAATTGTAGCGTCTATTAATTACTAGCAATAATTGTTGGCCTTACAATTGTAACTTTATTGTTGTTGTTGTTGTTGTCTTTGTTGCAACATCTGCTTACCACAGCGGTAGCGTCGGTAATTGGCGCTGTTTCGCCAACTGATTGCACTCCACTTGAAATCACTTTACCACTTCAAATGCGCACTTGCAGGCGACTACGTATTTATGTATATTTACGTGTATTTAAGTTTGCACATGTGTGTGTGCATTTGTAAGTAAACTGAAGTGCTGTTGTAAAGGTGGTTGCTAACGGCTACTGACGTTAGCGCACTCACGTAAAATATATACATAAGTACATTAAGTACACTTACTATGTATATGCACGTGGGTATGTATATATTTATGTAAATTTGCCACACACGTGCATATATATATATATACATTTACATTTAATGCCAGCATACAGTTTGGCAAGCGGATATCTTGGTTTTTTCTCCTGCTTGTTGCAAGTTCTGCTCCACTTACAGCAGAGCAGCCGCAATTCACTTGAAGGTTCACTGTCTTATTCAACATTCATCGCCATAAAAACACATACATATGTATATATGTAAGTATATGCATGAGTGAAAGAATATAATTATGAATTGAGCAATCAATTGTTCTGAATTCACTTTCCCTCAGCGCATATCTTTTAATTCCAGCCGCCGGGGAATCGATCTGCTCAAGTGGATTTTCGCTATCGTGCATTAATGCTCATGCCACTTCAGACACATGCCGCGCATGCCATTTACCAGACAATGCACACGTTCATACACATCCATATGTGATGAATACAAGACATGAGTCATGGGTGCCGTCAGACAATGCTTGACATTCAAGGTATTTTACTCCTTCAATGCTTCTGCTGTTCTGCGCCTGTTGAAGTGGCCAGTGAAGTTGCTTGGCTCTGGCATTTGCCGCTTATCTTTCGGAAAAGTAATAATTTTTGCAGCAGCTACTGAGCAATATTTGTTTGTAAATGCATAAGTAATTATTGTAAATATCTTTTACGTTCCCTCATTTCCGCTGCCGTGATCCACTCGTAATGAAATACTAAAAGAAAACACTTAACAACAATTGTACTTACAATGAAATGGTTAAAGCCACTCTAACGGTGCATGTTCTTGAATAAAATGCGGTGCATTATGCTCATCTCAAATATAATTGAACCGTTATGCTACTTTAAAAAGACTCTTTAAGGGGTTACGCGGAGGTTGACGGCCGAAGAATTAGCTATATTTCCCCATTTTTTTTTTTTTTTAACAACTGAATTAATTTTTACAACTTTTGAGCATATAAAAGATCAGCATTTGAAAAATATGTTGTGAATTTTTCGTAGAAACTTTCGGAGACAATACAACGATTAATCAAATTATCTATACATTCTTCTAAACGTCAGCTGGGAGCGACTTAGTGTCCGAACATTAACTTTCTCGGTTTCGGCTAATTTTTTGTCATTGTCATAAGACCAGTTCTACAGCAATGATGTGCTTAAGGGGGTATTCTGCTCTAGAATTTTGAAAAATTCGATTTTTTTTCATATATTTAAAGTTTAGACCCTTAAGAACATATTTTTTAAACGATATTTAAAAATCAAAATTATTTTAAGAGCTACAGTTACTTTAGAGACGCAGTACCTAGCCCGGTTCGGCCGTATCGAATTTTTTAAACGCGTTCCACACGGTACCGGCATTACCTCAAGTTCTATACAACCGATTTACTATGAATTTTGTGTGAACCTTCTTCATATAATCTTTTATCGTTCCTACGTTCGTGTAAAAATTTTTGTTTGTAGTATTTTAAAAAAATTCAGGAGTTTCAAAAAAAAGCGTAAAAAATGATTTTTATTTTCAGGCAGTCGCCATTTTTCAAAATTTTTTTTTCGTGTTCCCTGAGGTAGGGACTATAACAGCATCCTTACTGATTAAGAATTTCTTTTGATTTTTTTTTTCAGACCACCAGGAGAGTCAGGATCAATGTCACCAGGGTGCGCCTTTTTTTTACACCTGTCTCTCCCCCTCCCCCTCTAATATTTTTAATATTTTTTTGTAAAATTTGTTTTCTGTATTCTTAAGATATCAATAAAAACATCATAAAAAAATGGATAGTAAAAATATGTTTGGTCTTTTTTTTAAACAAAATTCAAAAAACTGCCCAAAATTTGATTTCTAGACAAGAATACCCCCTCAATGTAGAGTCCTCAGCTCCGTTTTCAAGCAACTATTTGGTAGTCGAAAAAGTCTTTTCGTATTTTGTTGGTTAAATGAAGCTTAAAATCTCACCTACACCAACACTATATGTGAAATAATGGAGCCATGTTTCATCCATTGTCACATATCGACTCAAAAGTTTGGGTTTATTAGGTTTGAACATCTCCAAACACTGTTCCGAATCGTTAGCTGCTTGTTGACTTTGGTAAAAAGTGAGTTCGCGCGGTATCCACTTTGCATTGAGTTTTCTCATACATAAATATTCGCGTTTAATATGTTGTTCAAGTACAGTTGAAATCTTTAGAGTCCCAGCTATCTGGAGCAGCTTCATTTTTTTTATCATACAAAAATATTTTGTGGGCATTTTTGTTGTGTTCGTCGGTAGCAACCTCTCTTGGTCGTCACTGCGTTCACTATCTTTAGTGCTCACGTCTAGAATTAGCGTACTAATCCTTGTTGGTTGCGTCAGGTTGGGGACCTTTTAATTGACCTGTCATATGTATATACTTACCCCACACAATTTCCGAAGTTATAGAATGGCAAACCGCTAGTTACAGAGACAGAAATGTGAAGCAGCTGTCTAAATTCGAGGTTTCATACGCATACAGGTGCGTTCCAAAGTAAACTTGACTTAAAACAAAAAACAGAACGAATGGTTTTTTTCGGCAAAATCAATTTATTTTCTTCAAAATAGTCCTTCTGCTTTAATACGGCTTTTGGCACGTTCCAAAAGCATGTGGAACGAGTGTTTCAGCTCGTTGACCGGTATGTCCGCCAGTATGCCGGTGCAAGCCTTTTGAATGGCCTCTACATCTGCATAACGCTATCCTTTCATTGGAAAATGCATTTTTCAGAAAAGGAAGAAGTCGCACGGTGCCATATCAGATGAGTACGGAGAGTGGTTAATGGTTAAAATGTGATTTTTAGTCAAATAATCGTCCTTCGAATATTGGATTCCGAGCAATTTTTGGTGGTCGATCAATTTGAAGAATTTGAATTCAAGAACAAACCGTGCACACACCTTTCATAAGCCCAAATGTGCGGTCAAAATGCGATAAATCGATGTTTTTGAGATGTTCAATTCCATTTCCATGAATTTCAATAATGATTTCGGCTAATTTTTGATGAATTCACGCACAGTTTCGATGCAATTTCCGGTGATCACGGATTTTGATTGGCCACAAGTTGATCGTCGTTTATGTCCTCACGAGCACTTTGAAAACGTTGAAACCACTCTGATACGGGATAGGCAATCATCACCATAAACTTGTTTCATCACTTGAAACGTATCGAAAAAGGTTTACCAATTTTAAAACAGAATTTAATGTTGGCTCTTTGTTCGAAGCTTCTTTTCGCACCGATAAAACAAACATACTGACACTTAAAACGCAATAACTTCACTCTCAATCAATGAAATGTCATGAAATTCTTACTGGACAATCGAAACAAATAGCAGATTCTAACGCAACAGTCGACATGTAGATAGCGCCACCAGTAGGCGCTGAATTCATAAAGTCCTGTTTACTTTGGAACGCACTTTGTATTTCTAGCATCGAATTGCTAGCCTATAGAAATTACTTCTACTTTTAGGACTTGCATATAGGTGTATTCATCTACACCCGCATTTTGATATTCGATTCCGAACTAACCTTTGTTTTGCTTACGTCATTCACTTTTATATCTACTAAAATAATCCCCACTTTCTCTAAAAAGTACATTAAAACAATTTCTTCAAAAATTTATGATTTCCGCCACCAACAACAACCGATTACAATAGTGACATTATTGTTATCTCGGCTGTACAGCACAAGCTCTCTCCGACCATTTGGTCATTTGTGCGCCATCGGATCATTTGCGCACACATTGCACACCATTAGGCTGTCACTAATTTGGTGCTTAATTGATTTTTGACTGGCATACTGATCACAATCAAACGCCAATCGATTTGGCAGACAACAAATTCTCCTCCACTTGAATGACGGTGCCGAACGTGTAGGGCTCTGAGTGGAGTTATCAAAAGACAATTAGAAAACATGTACATATGTAAAGCGTAATTGTGTAACAGTAAATACGAGCAGCTGGACATTGAGTAACAACAATAAAAGGCAACAAATTGAAGTTGGCGTTGACGTTGACGAGTCTCACGTGACGTCTCAAGGTACAATCTCATACACCCACATATACCTACGTACACTATGTGTCTGTATGTATATATCAATTTGACGTATGTTGACAGTTTAGTGGAAATTCACTGTACGCCTGTCGCGCTTTTTGTCTTATTCAGCTCGTTCGCGGTCGCGTTCGTCCACCGAAGTGGTGTCGGCGGCGGCGGCATGCGGTCAAACGGCTGTGATTGTTGTTTAAGCCTTAAATTGTTATTTAATGAGACAGGCCACAAATAGCGCAGGTCAGACTAATATATACATATTCCTTCATTTAATTGTTTCTTTTTCAGAATTTTTGTGTTCGCTCAGGTATTTTAAGTAGTATTAATGCATTAGTGTCGGCGTGCTTTGCGGCTTTCTTTCGGTACTTTTTGTTTGTAGCAAGCTAATTGCCGCTAAATGCTTTGCTATACAAAAAAGTTCTTTTATTTTTTCACTTCTCCTGTCAATTATCAAATATAACTTAAGCGCCCAACACAATTTACAGGAAAGCCGCCTCTTCTCTCTTATGGCGATTATTTCCCTAATCACGCTTAAGTAAAATTTATTATCAAAAATGGCTCAGTTATTTAGTGGGTTTATGTCATCTAGGTATTTTTGCCTTCGGGAAATTTTCCCTAATTTGGTCGGTAGTAGCATCTGTAACCAGTAAAATGTCTCAATTATTTCTACAAATTTTGTCGATATAATCGGACCACCGCCGAGGCAGTTGGTAATCTTTCATTCCGGACGCTTTTTACGTGGCGGGTTCCAAACCCAGCGCCCAACTATGTGAAGGGGGTGTTTTGCCTTCTCACTTTAGCTCGTTTTCAAACTGATGTTCTTCGCTTACCCAGACGATACTTGCTCAAAGGCCGGAAGTCGTGAGCTGCTTGAGTCATGCATATGTAAAAGAATCGTTTTTGGCCACTCCCAAGTGAAGGGCTATCAGAGAACGTTCCTTACTTGAGTGAACTTATACACATGACTTCATCCTTCCTACACATGACTCCATCCTCCAAAGAAAGGTTCTGCGAAAGATTTATGGTTCTTTGCGCGTTGGATACGGCGAATATCGCATTCGATGGAATGATGGGATGTATGAGATATACGACGACAATGACATAGTTCAGCGAATTAAAAGACAGCGGCAACGCTGGCTAGATCATGTTGTCCGAATGGACGAAATCGCTCTAGTTCTGAAAGAATTCGACGCAGTACCCGCCGGGGGAAGCAGAGGAAGAGAAAGACCTCCACTCCGTTGGAAGGACCAGGTGGAGAAGGACCTGGCTTCGCGTGGAATATCCAATTGGCGCCTCGTAGTGAAAAGAAGAAACGACTGGTGCGCTGTTGTTAACTCGGCTATATTCGCGCAAGCGGTGTCTACTCCAATAAAGAAGAAGAAGAAGAATCGGACCACCTTCTGAGCTATACGAGTATCTCAGAATTGCTGCTGTTTAATCTAAGCAAACAGTCTATGGCTTCAACTGTTGTATGTCGAAATTGCGAACCAATTTGTCCATAGTTAATACAGTTTCAAACTATTTCAAGCCCGAACAGGTGTATCTTAAGTTCACCGCGAAGATTTAGCGATCTATAACGAAATGCGTCTGGTATATTTCATATATAAAAATATTCATGATATCGAGTCGATTTAGCCTGTGCACACGTCCGTTTTCACTCTCAAGAAGCTACTCACTTGTCGGACCCAGTCAATATATAAGCAGTATAGTATTTAGCTGCCATACACACTGACCAATCGAAATCAATTGCTTGTATGAGAAACTTTTTCTTTTAACGAGGTACCTAAAATTTGGCATGGATTGTTGTCGAAGACAACTACGCAAACTCCAAAGAAATCGTTCCAACCGGAGTCACTATAGCATATAGCTACCATGCGAACTGACCGACCAAACTCAAGTTCTTGAAGGAAACTTTTGTATTTTTCAAGGTATTATAATTTTGAGGAAACCAAAGTTAAAAATATGTTGGTCTTAATTTTCATCATTTACTAAAATCTTAGTGGTCACTCTTAGCTGAATGTTTGTTCTCTTCATTTCTCGTATTTCTTTTACATCTGAGTTTTCAAACGAAATAATGATAATTCCATTATTTTTCGCATTATTTTCAAATTCATCATTTTTGGCTTCTCTTTTCTATCAAAAACGATTTGTTGTTGGGTTTAATTTGGTACAGTTTTTAAGATATATATATATATATATTTATGAATCTGTTTGTGACTGTGCACATAATCGACTTTCAATAACTCACGCGTGTGTTGGATGTCGCACTAATTGTTCTTTGTTAGTCATTCTTTGCTTATTAGAGGGCTTAAAATTTTATTTAACTCTTTGTAGCACTTTTGCTATTGGAGTTCATATTGTTTACTATTCCGCTTGCAAGAAAGTATTAATATCATGACTGACAGTACTTCTTTTGGCTCTAGAGAAACAAGCCCAATGAAGAGCGATGCGGAAAAGAGAAGCTGTGTAGGTATTAATTATAACGGTTTAATTGGAAACTCTATATTTCATTTCTTACTTTTTCATAATCGTTTAACTTATATCTCTACATATTTCGTAGTGTCCTTTATATAACATAATTTTTCATCTCTTCGAATCATGGGAATAAGATTATTCATTATAAACTTTTTCATAACAATAATAAAAGAATTTTTAGAATTAACTACCAGCTACCCGACCCTTGAAAAGTTCATCATAACTTAATTTCCTCTAATGAGCAATTACCATTAGTTAATAGCTTCCTTGATACTTTCTAAAGGCACATATATGAATTTGACAGCTGTTGAATCATTGGTTCCGAATTATATCATTTCGATTAAAGAAACTTTTGTTATTGTGAAAAATTGAAGAAAATGTATTTCACTTTTTGAAGGGAAAAAATACAGTTGAAGCAAAACCTTGGATTGATTAGTAAGTGGAAGCCAAGCTTCCTCAGTTAAGTTTAGACTTGGTGAAATGGGTACCGGCGAAAACATCAAAAAAGTCCACGGAATAATTCTTGATTACCACAAAGTGAAGTTGTTCGAGATAGCGGGCAATAATAAACCCTCGTTTTTTCGCTGATATGTGGCAATGGATGAAACATGGTTCCATCATTTGGTTCCGAAGTCCATTTGACAGTCATTAGAGTGGACTGGACACAGTGAAGAAACTTTAAAGCATGGAAATACCCAATAGTCGGCTGGAGAGATACGTATTTTGGGTGCGTATGGAATTATTTTTATTTACAGCCTATCGACTATAACTTACCGCTATTGGATCATTTGACAAATTTGAAGAAAAAAAGTGCTGTTTCACCAAGACAATTCACCGTGTCACAAGTCAGTGAAACCGAAGGTAAAAATCCATGAATCGGGCTTTGATTTTGCTTCCGCATCCACCGTATTTTCCAAATCTGACGTCCTGCGACTATTTTCTGTTCTCAGATTTCAAAAGAATGCTCGCTGGAAAGAAATGTTCGTCAAATAAAGACGTGAAACTGAGGCCTATTTTGAAGCGAAGGGCAAATCGTACTACAAAAATTATATCGAAAAGTTGGAAGGCCGCAACAGTCAATGTATCACCCTGGAAGGGAACTAGTTAAAAAGTTAAAGTGAGTTAAAAAACGAACTCTGCCAGAAAAGTGTGTTATTATGGTAGACCAGGAACTTTTCAGTTGACCTGTTCTATGTAGCTTAGTGATAAGCCAATATTAATTTAGAAAAACTTCAAACCGATTTCGAGGAAGATCAGACCCCATCAATTTAGTTTAAGGATTCTAAAGTAGAAGAAATCACGGATAATAAATTCCTAACTTTCTTCAAAGAAAGCCACAAATTTAAATTATTTTGCAATATCATCTGAATAAGCTATCTGCTGGAATCCTGTTTGATTTTATAACCTAAAATGTTAAGTCCGATCATATATCAACTTGAAGCTCGTATTAAAGCTTATCAAAAAAAGTTGGATATTGTCGAAGTTTGGCTTCCAAACACTTTTCGTGAGTACCGTTAATCAGTGTTAATGGTATCTAGAAGATTTTTTTTTTTTTTTTTTTTTTTGCGGGTGAGGGGGTGGAAAATGCCTTCCGCATCATCGGTGCTATCGTCACAGCAGCGGTATGTGCCACTTGCAGGACACTAAAAACCCCCCCTCTAAGGAACCGTCGCCCACCCTGGGACCGCGTTTGCATTACTTCAGGGTGGCGTTCCATTTTTCTCATTGAGAGATTTACATCTGCGCATCTGCGTCCAGGTCCCGCTTTTTGATGCGTTGCAAGATTGCTGCGTATTTCTGGATAATCCTCCAGTTTGTTCCGTTCTCCAACATGACGCTGATTAAATTGTCAGGGTTTATTGGCCCGACTAGGTCTTCTACTGCGGTGCGTTCTCCTTGCCAGCGCTGACATGCAAAGAATGTGTGTTCAGCGTCGTCTTCTGTCGCGTCGTTGTATAGGCATGACGGCTCTTCGACTTTTCCCATTCTGTAGAGGTACTTTTTGAAGTATCCATGGCCGGATAACAGCTGGGTTGTGTAGAAGTCTACTTCTCCGAATTTACGACTTGTCCATAGATCTAGATCTTTTATCAGCCTGGCCGTCCATCTGCCGCGACTTCCATTCTCCCATCTTTGTTGCCATGATGTTATCGTATCCTTCCTTGTTTGTTGTATTGCATTCTTGTTATTTTCGGGTGATTTCTTTAACTCCCACAGCTTTTTCCTTTCATCTGCTAGTAGGTCAATTGGAGCGTTGCCGCTTATAACTAGTATTGCGTCGCCTGATACCGTTCTGTAGGCTGATGCAACTCTGAGGGCTGTGGTGCGGTACACTCTGGCCACTGCCTTACGCCGGTTTTCTTTTTTAAGGGCATCTGCCCAGATTTCGGCTCCGTATAATAAGACGCTGATCGTCGTAGACATTAGCAGCTTTCTCTTTCCTTGGCAGGGTCCTCCTATGTTAGCCATTAATCGGCTCAGTTGAGACGTGATCTTCGCTGCCTTACCTGCGGCGTGCTGGATTTGTACCCAGAAGGTTAGTCTGGGGTCCAGTCTTACGCCTAGGTAGTTAACGGCTTTTTTTGTCCTAAGGGTATCCGTAGTCGTCTGCATGTTTATTTCGAGAGGTATGTGCTTATTTGTTAGCAGCAGTAGTTCAGTTTTCTCCGTGGCGAGCTGGAGGCTGTGTGTGTCGAGCCATGCTTGCGTCCGTATCATGACCTGGTTCAGCTTTCTTCGTGCTTCCTCTGTATCCCTAGCTGTGATTACTGCTGCAATGTCGTCCGCATAGCCAATTAGATACGATTCATCTGGCATTTCTAGTTTTAATATTTCGTCATAACTAATGTACCACAGGTCTGGGCCTAGAATGGATCCTTGTGCTGCTCCTGACGTGACTGCTATTTGTCGTGATCCCTCTTTAGTATCGTACAGCAGTTTCCTGTTACTGAGGTAGCTCCGCACTACCGCCCTGAGGTAGTCGGGTATCTTGAAGCTTTTCTCGAGGGCGTCGATCATATTTACCCATCTAGCGCTGTTGAAGGCGATTCGGACATCTAGAGTCGCCAGCAACACTATTCTTTTATATTTATGCCATCTGCGCTGTGCGGCTTCTACGCTTTCTATGACGCATTTTATAGCTCCTATGGTTGATCTGCCGGGTTTGAAGCCGTGCTGTCTAGGGGACAGTCCTCCAGCTTCGTTGATAGCCGCTTCTAGTCTAGGCTTAAGTAGGCTTTCGTACAGCTTTCCCGCTGTGTCGAGCATGCACAATGGACGGTATGCTGATGGCGAATTGGGATCTCCTTTTCCCTTACTAATCAGCACCAGCCGTTGCTTTTTCCAGGGTTCAGGGAATATTCCGGCTTTAAGGCAGGCGTTGTACATATTCAGTAGTACTCCTGGGCGTTCTGCAGCGATTATTTTGAGGACTTCTGCTGGGATCCCGTCCGGGCCGGGCGATTTGTTGGCCTTGAGCTTGCCAGTGGCTACTTGCAGCTCTTCAAGGGTGAACTGAGAGATTTGCGCAGTGCTTAGAGTTTGTTCTGGATCACTGGCCCTTGTTTCGTGGGTGGGGAATAGTGCATTCACGATTTGATCCATTTTAGCGGCGGTTACGTCAGGTGGCTTTGCTCGAGCGCCGAGTTTTTTCATCACTATTTTATATCCTAGCCCCCAGGGGTTTCTGTTTATATCCTCCCGTAGTTCCTCCCATTTTCTCTTTTTACTGTCGTCGATAGCGTGCTTCAGCTCCTTTTTTGCTGCTTTATATTGCTCGGCCTCTTGGGGTGCGGCTCCTCTGCGCCTGGATCTCGTGTAGGATCTGCGAAGGCGGAGGCATGTGCGTCTGAGTTCGGCGATGTTTTCAGTCCACCAGTAAACTGCTGCTTTACGTTTGCTGTGGGTAGCCTTGGGCATTGATTTTTGGCAGCCTTTGGTTATGTTAAGCATTGTGTGCTCGACTGTTTTTCCTGCTATCAGGGAGGGGTCGCTAGATGGGCCCTGCTCGTCTATTGCGGCGATTAATTTCGATGTGTTTAGTTTCGAGATATTCCACTTTCGTGTTCCTCTATTTTCCCTGAACTGGTGAGCGTTTCTTCCAGTGTCGATCATGAAAGAGATGTAGTAATGATCGCTGCCGGTGTAGTCCTCCAGGACTTTCCAATTACTTATTGAGCCTGCCATGCGTTCTGTTGATAAGGTGATGTCTGGTGTGGTTTCCTCGCATCCCGGTCTTCTGAACGTGGTTGCATTTCCCGTGTTGAGCACTATTAGACCTAGCCGCGCAGCCATTTCTAAAAATCGCTTTCCCTCGAGTCCGTGTTTGGCATACCCCACTCTACGGCTCTGGAGTTTAGGTCTCCGGCGATAATCAATTGACCTTCTATATTCCTTGCTGTGTCCTCTATATTGTCGAGTCTTCCTTGGAATTCCTGTATACTATCGCTTGGCGTCAAGTAGCAGCTAATTACTGTAAAAATGTCGCACTTGGCCCAGACGAAACCGTTGCCGTTCCCGTTGCTTACAGTGGTAGCGTTACTCTCTGGTGGTAGTATCTAGAAGATTGGCCGAATAATCCTTAGTAGGAATTATTATGAACAGAAAATTATCGCTAAAAAAACATATATATAAAACACCAACTCTACAGTGGCTTCTTAAATTATGGCGGCTACAAATGTGAAAATTAAATGAATGCTGAAGCTTTCCAAAGTTCGACCTTAGTGCTAAAATTACAAATGTATGCTTCGCTTTCTTTATATTTTTATATTGTCTATACAAGCTTGTGACGCTTTACAAGCAACCGAAGCCGCCAACATCTAATGCTTCAGCAACAACAAAAATTTCATTGCATCTCATTAACAAGGGAATTAGAAATTGAAGGTGAAAATTAAAGCAAAATCAAGAAAGAAAATTGCAAAGCGTAGAACGCAAGCGTAGCGACGCAGTCAAGCGTTGAAAGAGAGAAGCGTGCTAAGTCGCTTTTAATTAAATGCATATGTATGGTATATTTTGTACATTTAAAGGGTGTTTTATATTTTAATTTTTTATTACATACTATCTATGAAAATTCTATAAAGCCTTACTTAAAAAGCCGAATATCTCGAGAAGTATTAATGATAGCGGTTTTGACCTCGGATC
Source organism: Bactrocera zonata (assembly GCA_037783105.1). Taxonomy (NCBI): domain Eukaryota; kingdom Metazoa; phylum Arthropoda; class Insecta; order Diptera; family Tephritidae; genus Bactrocera; species Bactrocera zonata. Next base: position 13,514 of record JBAWJQ010004513.1, on the reverse strand, counting down.
TTTTTTGTAGCAAATAAAATTTCCTACAAGTTTGTCATTGTTCATTTTTTCTACAGCTCTTGTCATTCATGATATAACTATATAATATTATATACAGAAAAATGCAAATTTTGTGGAAAAATCAGATTCAAAGCCCCGTACTACCTCGCCGGTGTGAGTTTCGACTTTGTCGCATTGGGCACTTTTGTAGAGTGTTCAATTCTGAGGAATATGCGTGTAAAGTCAAAGAGGTGACATAAAATATATTTGGGCTATAGAAATTTAAAGATAAAAAATTACGATTGTCCTATATTTTCTATGGAAAATTTTTACATTCCTTGGTCCAGCCCTCAATGTTAATATTATTAATATTAACATGTCAAAGATGAATGTTAATATTAAGGGTTCAAATTTTCAGGGAATTTTTTTAGGGTATTACCAAAGAAATTTCATGATGGGATTGAAAAAAATGAATAGTTCAAAAAAAAAAAAAAAAAAAAACACCCTAATATACATACATATCAAGATAAAACACCAATACAAGGCGGGTATTGCAGCCCAGCAGTTAGCAGTTCCAGTTCACAGCCATTGACACAGTTTGACTGCTTCGTTATAGTCGCTGTCGACGTCGTTGTCAAAGTGCCGCTCCGCACTCCAGACTTTGCCATCTTTTCGGTGAGCAACCACCATTCTTTAGTTGCTTCTACTAATGTTAGCGCGAGTTTTTATTGTATTTTATTGCCGTGATCACTTGCAAATCGTGAGGTTAATAATGCCATAAACGATTTTGAATTTTAAAAAATTCTTTAATGTCAAGAAAATAAGATTTAATACTAAAAATTTCAGAGGACAGTTTTATAATAGCTTGACTCAGTATGGTTTGAGCACATGTCAAAGATGAACACCAGCAAGGAAACACTGCGCCATGTTCTATAGTTTCTCTATGATAAAGCAGAAAATATTGTATAAACCCAACGTCTACATTTTATGGTTCCTAAACTGTAACAGTCATTAACAATTTTGATTTCGTCGATTCCACACCAAACAAAGTCTCATTAAGCGAATTTCTATTTGCGATTCGCTACTAAATCTTAGATTTATATCTGAAGTGGACGGTCACTAACTGGATACGACAACTCCAAGCAAAAAGATCGTTGTTGAATTTCGTTGAGCTGGCGGAAAGGATGGCAAGGCTAGAGATGATGAACAAGAAGGCTCTTCTATTTGTCTGTTAGAACTTTTTTTGAATCCCATCTCCTATAACCAAACTTTTATTTCGGACCTGTCAATATTGGACCGTCCGTAGAAAGCAATCGGCAAGATGCGGATAGTTGTAGCCAATAGTAAAGGTATTGTGTTTCATCAGCACAAGTCTAGGTCATTTGCATCGGTAAGGACTCACCAGAACCTCCGGGAGCTTCTTTCGAAGGCTTTATGTCTTCATTTTATGGTCCGGTTTTCGACCACGTTTTTCTATCTATGAAGAAGGATTTTAAACGAGAAAAATTCTTCTCAAAAAAGGTTTTAAAGTAGACCGTGGCAATTTTTTTCAAATATTGTGAACTAAACTACAAAATATGTAGATAGAAGTTATTAAAAAAAATAGCGGCTCTTAGCATAAATAGAATAAATTATACTAGTTTTTAACTTTATTTCATTCCAAAATCAGCGGATTTCTTCTTACTAAACCTCGTGAAACCATCCAAAACTATCACAACGTCGAAGAATATTCAGAAAATTAACTCAAAATAAGATTTTCAAAGGACTGACCCTTGGTCAATTCAGGAGATCAACCAAAAAGTCTTTGGCCTCACATAAAGATGGCGCTGCTAGAATTAAATGTTAGTCCTAACCTTAAAAAGCGCTTATATAAAGTCGACAGCTGTTGTTAATTATCGTGGTGAAATGAGCACCGAAGACGATGAACACGGTGGACGACGAAAAATTGTTGCTACCGACGGAAACTTTAAAAAAAGTCCACGAATTAGTTTAGGATGATCGTAAAGTGAAGTTGTGCGAGACAGCAAGCGCTTCAGAGATATCATCTGAACATGTAGATCACTAACGATTATTTGGGTATGAGCTGCCAAAAGAAGAAAATGAAAGTTCTCTTATACCAAGCCAATTCACGATGGAAAAAATCCACGAATTGGGCTTCGAATTGCCACCGTACCCCCCCTGTTCTCGGGATCTGGCTCTCAACGACTATTATTTGTTTTCAGATCTCAAAAAATGCTCTCTGGGAAGAAATTTTCGCCGAATTAATAGATGAAACTGAAGTCTATTTTGAAGCAAAGGACAAAACGATTTACAAAAATTGTATTGAAAACTTGGAAAGTCGGTATTATCAGTGTATTAGTGTAAAGGGAAATTTGAACCAATTTGGCAAAAAATATGTTGTACTATGGTAGGCTGGGAATTTTCAATTGACAACACCATCGGTTGTATGATATGTATAAGTTTTAAACAATGTTTGGTCGAAAATCATGGCTTTAGAAGAAAGCTTCTCAACTTTGTTCAAAAAAATACAAGTCTCACTATACAACGCTTACTAAAACTAGCGATACTATTGAAAAGTTGTACATACATTTATATTTTTACCCTACAGGTTTTACTATTTATTTATTTTTATTTTCCCCATACAACATTTTTTGCTTTCTTTGTTGCTGTCAATGGCTTTCCGATTGTCTTTTCATTTGGACGCCTTTTGTTAGCACCATTAGTTGCTGCTTAGTGTCGTTCAAGTGTTTATTGATGGTTCCACGTTTGTTTTATTTGAATCGGTCTTTATTTTTCTCCATTCAAGCATTCGGCTGGGTGTGTGTGTGTGTGTTCGTTTGTTTTTGTTTCGTATTTGCGATTTAACTGCTGCTCCATTTGTGTCGTTGCCTGTCAATTTGTGTTAGTTTCTCGGCCAAAATGTTGCAAACTGCTTTTTCCGCAAAATTCGTTGCTACGATTTTTCACAGCACTTTCGTTGTTGTTGCTGTTGCTTTGGTTAGTTGTTTTTGTTTTTTAACACTTTGCCCCAATAGTAAGGACGGACTTCGTTCCATTTGCAGCTTTTAATTGTAAAAATAGTGTTTTACTTGCCTTCGTGTTGTTGTTGTTGTTGTTATTATTTTTTGCTGCATTTTCGGTTGCTCTGCGCTCGACCTCATTGAATTCCCCACTGCAGCTGTTGACATTGGCAGCCAATAAACGTAATGGCTTTGGCTGTCAATGCATTTGAAGTGCTTTTTTGTTTTTGTTGTTTTTCTATTAAAGCTTTCTGCTAGTTTCTATTCTTTGTGTAAATTTTAATTATAAAATCACATTTTCACACCTACTCTAGTGAGCTAAATCCCTTAACAGCATGGAAAATATAGACACAAAGAAAATAAAGTTAGAAATCGAAGACAACCTTCATGAACCGAGAACAGTAGAAGAGTGAATTGAAGCTACGACTATTTATTACCGCTGGGTTCGCTAATTTTTCAGACACGTTTTGTGTGTCTTTTAGCGATCAACACTCAATTTGGTGCTTACAACGCATCCGCCAATCGCTTGAACCTTGAATATGCCAAAGCTTTAATTATCGAATTAATTGGGTCGATCACATTTCAAATGTCAAATTCGGTCCAAGTGTCCACATTTTTTTTTTCAACTATGACACATTTTCTTGAGCTGAATTTCTTACCAGCAAAATTAGTTCAAATAGACGAGAAGAGGTAGTAATCATTTGACGCCAGGACATAAGCTAAGATGGATGCGTAAGATCTAAGATCCCGCTAACCAAACCTTCGGGTGAGTCCCAGTCGCTGTGTGTAGCCTGGTGTTGTTTTCATGCATAAAAATTCCTATCTGGCGTTGTCTTGATGGAACCAAGTTATTCTGTGGCGACCACTTTTGGGCAATTGCTTACTTCAATCGGTCCAATTGCTGACAGAACAGATCCGAATAACAAGTTTGGCCGTAGGTGGGCATCTCTTAGCTCACATTCCTGATTTCCCTTCTATCCCCGCGAACACATAACTTTCCTTACCGTCAATCCTGACTTAGCCACCGCTTACACGGGGAATCGAACACGACCATTTTCGCTTGACAACTTAAAAGACCAGTAACCATCCACTTCAGAGCTCTATTGACGAATTATTATTTTTTCGCTAACTCGTTTGTCGGCGAGATTCGTAGTATATAGTATATCTAGCCTTATTTAAATGGTACCATATGGTCTCATGTACCTTGTTCAGCACTTGGACAATCTAAAAAGTGTCGATGCTCGAAGTCGAAGATTTCCATTATTTTATCAATATGCTCGACGACGTGTCTTGCAGAGCTTGATCCATTTCATTTCTGACAACAAAATTTTTGGTCACCTCCAATCGAAACGTTTTTACCCGAGCGCTCTCTAATGGCAAACAAAATTTTCTTGACTTGTATTCTTCACAGAAGAAAAACAAACCAATAAAAAATTAATTCTAACAACAATATGTACATTCAAGACGAAATTAGTTTCTATTTATGATTTGTTACGAGATCAAGTGTTTACAAAAAAACAACAGAAATGAATTCCTAAGCTTTTATAAATGCGAAAGCTTTGAAGCTTGCTAATTTATGCAGGACCCACTCATTAATGCCAATTTATAAAACCATAAAAAATGGTCCGAAACGAAGACAGAGCAGTAATTTGTAAAAATTACAAATAAAATTAATGCATAAAGAAGCAATTTATCGGCTTGACCAACCGAACCGAGCAGCTTCCGACTCAATGAGCCGTTACAGCCCAGACGAGTCATAACAACTTGTATGTACAATATATGAATATATGTACAATATATATGAAGTACATGCACACAGCGATTACGGAATAAATAAACCAAAATATGGATGAAGATAAAACAAGAAACAAGAACAAACAATGCTGAGAGCCGAAGACCAGCGCAGGGCGCATAAAATTTTATACAAAGGGGACAATGGTTTGTATTTGTTGCTTATCAGCTGGGAGATGCCAATATAAAGCGTAGCAAAACACAAAACATACAAAATACAATAACAACAAATTAAAAACAGAATAAACAATTTTTTTGTTGTAAACTGGTGGGGTGCATATATTAAGAAAGCAGCCCATCACCAGCTTGGCTGGTACGCGCGAGAAGAAAGTGGAGTGTGGGTCGTAGCGAAAAAAGAAACGGTGTAAAGTGGTCTGCATGTTTTGGTATTGTGCCACTTGGAGTCACCAAGGAGCAGGTCAACGTAAATTGGATGAGTTGGATAATTATGGCAGCTGCCAGAACCATTGTCCAACAAGGCACCGCCTGAGTGCGTGGCTATAGAGGCACCAGCGCGTGGTCGAGCGAAAATTTGATTTTCAAGATAACCGCAATCGAAGCGCCAAAGGACGAATGAAAAGCGCCAAAGATAGTAGAAAGAGTATAGGCGGCAAAGCGAAGCGGACTTTTTGGGAAGCACAAGATTTGGCAGGCGACGTGCCAAGCAACATTGACAGCGCCGGTGACAAAGATAGAAAAAAATTTAAATGGTTGGAGTGGAGACACTCTAAATATATTTAATTTCTGCTTTTCGCTTCTTACGACCAAACGCCAAGTTCCATATATACACACTGGGACAATTACCTCACTTAAAGGTGGACGGCAAACGGTGCGGTAAGGCGAAGATGCGGGAAATCAAAATGGACCCAGAATGTTTTGTTGCGCTTTTATTAGCCGCAATGAATTCAAATGGTCACTAAACAGTGTAACAAGCGAAACAAAAACAAAGCCCTAAGTACCCGCTGAAGTGTGGCGAAACCGTTGGAGAGACATGCTCACAGCTTTTTAGTGTGTTGTACAACGGCACAACGGCGTGCAAAATAAAGTAATAAAACGAGGAAGACATTAGACCGTGTTTACTGTAAATAAGGAAACATTTAAAAAGTGACTGTCAGCAGAAATTGTGGCAAATTTAAAGCTAAGCAATATTGAAGCTGATTCAGCTGGGCGACTTTAAAGCGAGCTCAATAGAATCTGCTGTTGCAACAAGAGAGTCATGAGTATGTGTAGGTGGATGTAGTATTTAGAAATGAAATGTTAAAGTAGTTAGAAAGTGAGATGTCGAAAGATTTCACAACATGGTTATGCCGGCTGAAGACAAACAGCGGCTTAAAGCGCTTATCCGCTAGTGGAAAGCCCACAATCGAAGGTTAGCAAACTGTGTTTTCAAATACTGAACTAAAATTTGTTCTCGACGGTAGTCTGTTACATACGAACTCTAATATATTCCGTTTTCTTGTATCCTAGTCTGTCAGAATTGCGAAGAGATCTCAGAACAATAATTATGAGATTTATAATCGAACATAACCGAGTGTGAGTCAGCTAAATCATCATTAGAGACTGTAGTAGTGGAATATGTTTTTAGGGGAAGTCTACTAGAAACTCAATATATCTTCCCACTTTTCTTTCCTGACTCGACCGAAAAATGGAAGAAGTTCGAGATATTATTCGTATCCGTAAAGTATCAGCAAACCAAAGCAGTAACAGTTTGATACAGTTTTATGAGAATACTAAGTTGTGGACACAAGTTTCGACGGTTTGAACTCGCGAATGTAGTATAGCAGATCAGTACGAGCTTGAGGCAAAGCTTGAGTGTTTTTCTCTATAACTAGCAAAAAATAAACAGAGTCCACTAAGTCTAATCTGTCGAAAACCTCATATAAAGCATATTACTACAAAAGTTCTAATAAGTGGCTCATTTTTAAAAGAGTATTCGAGAAGCTTACTTCGGACTTTCGAGTTTCCCATTATGCGGTCTGAGAAAAAATATTCGCACTAAAGAAAGGGCACCCAAGCCAGCCAATACAAAACAAATATTACTTTTTCACAAGGTTTTGTTTTCAACTTCAATGAAAATGCTTCATATGAGGTGCGCTCTTAAAATTTTGATGAGAAAACCTAAGCACGGTTCGTGTTCTTGGGAATTTTTTTATGCACAATTTAGGGTTTGTCGAGGCTAAGCTTTGAAGCCCTAACACCTCAGTTGAAGTCAATTTTTTGTTGATTTCATACGATTGACAGATATCTTCGAAACATGTTTTTTAGGCTACGTAAACTTATCACTTGCTGACGGGACATAAACTAATCATTAACTTTCTACTGAGGCCTGATATCGATTTCATAAGTGACTGCCTGAGAAACGCCTTTAAAGAAGTTTTAAATGATTACAAAATTAAAATTACTTACAACTGAGAAACAAGGAAAACTACTGAGAATAATTGAGAGCTAACGGGAACCACTTAGAACCAAAGAGAACTTCTACGGACCACACAGAGCCAATGAGATTCAATAAAAACCACTGAAAGCCGTGGAGAGCCACTGGAAATCACGGAGAGTCACTGAGAAGCAAAGAGAACTACTGAGAAATAAGCAGAGGAAATGGAAACCATAGAACGTCACTGAAAAATAATTAGAACCAAAACGGGCCACTGAGAACCACTGCGAATTTTTGTTTTAGTCCATTTTCATACCTTGAGACCCAACATTAATTATTGGATAATATTCGCCCGAGTAGACCACGTCAGCACACAGTGAAGAAAATATAGCAGCCGTAGCTGAGAGTGTTCGAGTACACCAAGACCATGGTGAATCGATTCGACGCTGTTCCCAGCAACTTGAACTGACGTTTGGTAAGACTTGACGGGTTTTACGTCGAGATTTTAAATTGAAAGCGTAGAAAGTGTGCCAGAACTGAAGCTGCTCGACCTTCCCAAGCGATATCGCTTTGCTATAAGGGCTCTTAAAAAGATCAAAGAACACCCGACGTTTTCTAGCCAAATTACGTTTAGCGATGAGGTCCATTTCTGGGTCAACGGGTATGTAAACAAGCAAAATTGTCTCATTTTGGACGAAGAGCAGCATGAAGAGATTCAAAAGCTACCATTTCATCCAGAATAAACAACGGTTTGGTCTAATTTTGTCTGGGCCGGTGGAACCGTCAGTCCATATTTCAAAAATGATGTCGGTGTGAACGTAAGCGTTAAGGGCGACCGCTATCGCGCCATGATAACCGACTATTTTACGACTGAAATTGAGGCTCGTGATTTCAGCCACATGTGGTTTCATCAAGATAGCGCCACTTTCCATACAGCGCATCAATCAATGGATTTTTTGAGAGAACAACAGAGTCATCGAAAGTTGAACTTAACGGATGGACCAACTTTTTCACTCTAAGGAACACATTTCTCATTTAGAGAGTTATTTTCTCGAAATTTGGTATGGAATATTTCTTAAGACAACGGTGCAATCTGCAAAGAAATAGGTTAGATCCATAGCATATAGCTGCCATACAAACTAATCGATCTCAGCTACTCGTATTATAAGAAATCTTTGTAGTTACGAAGGGTATTGTTTTTTTGGTAGAACCGTTTTCTCTAGTTCTTCATGAAAGTTTAAGATTTTTTTTTTGCAAGTTTTTCTTTCAGGGCGTTATAACCTTTACAGCACTATTTCCGCTAGAAACCAAGTACGTTTTGCACTATTTATGCCGCCCGCACATTCTAACTTGCAAATGTGTATGTATGCATGTGGCATGTTAATGGATTCTGAATACAATCGTCTCTTGTTGCTAAATAAGCCAACTTCAGCAGTTATACATACAAACATATGTATATATTAGCTATATGTACATACATATATATGGGTACTTACGTCGCTTAAGAGAAAATGAGCTGATCGTGTGTTGTGCGCGCCGACGGCAGACGAACGTGCGCTCAATTTACAATTCAATTTTATGCTATTTTGTAGAAGATCGCATTGTTCGAATGAGCACACACAGTACGCGCTGTTGGGCGAATGTGCCTACTTATGGTACACATAGACGTACCTACAAACCGGTTGTATGGAGGTAATTCGTTGCACGTTACGCTTTAGCGCTGTTGCAGCCGTCTGCCGTCGCATTGTGTTGGTCAGCAGTGAGCGTGGCGCATAATTGCGATGCTGTTGTGGCATCAACGGTAGGTATGCCTCGCTGAAGACGTGCCGATTGGTTGCACCACACCACTCTTTCCCACCGCTTTCCGCTCTTTTGTATGTGCCTCTTTCGACAGTTGGCCACTTGGTTGGTTGGTTGGTCGGTCGGTCGGTATTTGTATTATGTTTGATTGGCATTGTCGTCGCTTTGCCATCACGGCGTTTATGCTGCCGCATTTATGAGTTATGAGTTACTGCCGCTTTAAATGGAAACGCACGTTGCAAGAACGTGACGAAACGCCAATGAACTGAAGGCCCGATTGTGTGGGTGTTTTCTGTGCATGTGTGTGTGTGTGATTGCTGGACTCGCTTTGTTCTGTTTCTGTTTATATTGCTGACTTGCAATTGTGAGGACTCGGTTGGTTGTGGCATTGAAAGCGTTAGCGGTAAACGATGATTTGATTTTGTCGAAGATGCTGGCAAATGTGGAAATCTGCTGGCAACAAAGACACAGATTGTTGCGAAATTGACATTTTCGCAAAAAAAATACTACGTGCAATATTCCACATTTAACGGTTAATAAAAATAATAAAAAAAAAACAAGAACAAACGTTGGATTCGGTTGAACCGAAGCAAAAATGCCCTTCACAAATACAAAACATTTCATACAAGAAATTGACTCCGATCGTAGAGTTTATATGGCAGTTACATATATGCTATAGTGATCCGATCAGAAAAATTTCTCCAAAGATGACATTATTGCCTTTGACAATATCCCGTGCCAAATTTTAGGAAGATATCGCGTCAAATACAGAAGCTTACAATACAAGCCCTTGATTCCGATCGTTCAGTTTGAATGAAAGCTATATGCTATAGTGATTTGAATCCGGCAAATCCGACATATGAGTAGCCGCTTGGTGAGTAATCTCTCTCGTTCAACAGCACTCGAAGAATGTGTGCTCTGCGTAGCCGACACTGAGCTGTTTCGAAATATTTGTTTGACCTGCCTTTTCAGTTAGTCTACAGCATTTATTATTTAACAATAGGAAGCCACATACGGAGGAGAGAGTAAGGAAGGCCTTACATTGCTGTATAGGAGCTATAGGGAATAGGGGGGAACTCTCAACAAAGGTCAAATTTTAGCACTACGAAACCATAGTAAAGTCAATAATATTTTGTGGTGTATTCATTTTATGGAGGACGCTCAAAATGTGACACTCAATAAGAAGCTTGAACATGTTCAAAAAGCGGCTCTCATTGACCTCTCCGTGCCATTGCGGACTCCATCGACAATAGAACTTTTAGCCATTTTACACTAACAGCCGTAAATATTTCGGAAGGTGGGTGCATTGCTGTATGGGTTGTTCTAAGTCTCTGTGAATATGGGCTTACGAAAGTATCCAAAGTAGAACTCGCTGAAATTGTCTCCTCCATCAACTGCTTTCGCAACTTGAACCGTTGCATCGCAGAGGGTAGTCGTAGTCGGTTTTTCTCTGCTTACATACCGACGAGTGATATCTGGATAAAAAGATGTTATTGGAGAAGAGACGCAGTGAACTTTTTCATGGATGAGTCGAAGGGGGAGCAAAGTTTCGATGGACAGTTTTCCGCAAAGAGCTCTCGTTAAGCTTAGCTTCAAGTTAGTGGACCACTTTAGTGTTTTCAAATAGAAGTGGTGAGTGGAGATGATCAAGTTCTCCTACAGTCTCTCAAGTTAGTAAAGGAGTACCTGTTCCCACAAAAAATAGTATCAAGCTACTTTATTATCCGACTCGTTAATGTGACTGGTCATAGCGGCATCGCTGGAAGCCGATGAGCTAGCCAGAGGGGACTGCCTTGTCCAGTTCACATCGGGGTAGGAATGAGTTAGATCTGTCGGTTGTTGTGCTTAGCAGCTTCTTATCGACGATCCGCTTCTGTGCGTTTGTTAAAAACTTTTGGTCTACAGTGGAACACAGAATATCTAGTGAACTCCTTGCCCTAAGCAAAGTTCATCTTGTCACAATCGTATAAGTTCTCATTGGACATAATACAATAGGAATTCGAGCGGTAAAGCAGAAATGATTGTCAAACGAAAGTTGTCGAAGTAGGTGTGGCGAAAACATTCAAAAACTTTCTTTTCTATTTTTTGGCCTTTGCAAGGCTGATTCTGAATCTCGATAGTTGCGACTTGCGAGGGTATAATGATCAATTATATAGGTGTTTTAGCTACCAGATCGGAGTTTAAAGATGTTCAAGTGCGATTCCTAATTGGATCGACCGCTTGAGACAATCTCTTACACAAACCGGATCAATTACTAATTTCTTCTCGTGGAATTGTGCGTGGATATCCGCCGACATAGGAAGCTGTTCTCTGTGCTATGAAAGTCAGACATACGAATACCCAACCAACAGCAATAAAAACGCCGATGGAAAAACAAACAAAACTAAACACCATTCAAAATCAGAGAAACATGAATCCCACAAATAAATAAAACACTTGAAGTGATTTTCGAGTTATAAAAATAAATGAGTGTTGGCTACTGGGTTCGAGCGCGTTTGTTTGGATAAAACTATCGCCGCTTATTGTTTCCAGCCAAACAAAGCGCTCTATTTATTTGTACATATGTACATATTTGCCATCCGCTTTGTTGTTGCTGATATGCGATGGATATGTTTTACAAAAGATAAATAATTCTTCACAATTTCCGCGATGTGAAATGTTGACAAGTGCTGCTGAGTGGGCAGAGCAAGTGTGGCTTTCATGGCGTGCGTTACAGGGTTGTTTAATTTTAGTTTTGAGTTTTTTATCCCTTTTTTAGTTGGTCAAGAACTTCGTCGTTGCATAGGAACGTACGTCGAGCGTATCTAAACAACTGAGATCAATAGTGATTGAAAAGATCTGGGTAAAAGTAACCTAGGCTGGGCTCAGACCACAACACTGGTGAAATATGCTGATATTGAGCATGAATAGTCTGAAAGTTATGCATTAAACACTTTTGTCGAATCCATAGAAATTACGAAATAACTAAATCATATCTAGATCCGCGGAATATTTACGTCATAACTATCGTAGAAACTCTCTTGTATAACTATACTTGGCAAAAAAATATTTTCTCTATTAAGACCATAATTTCAAGTGGTTTCAGAGCCCTAAAAATATTAATTCAGACTGAGGCAGATAGAGACGAAACTTATTTCAGTTCTAAGTTAACAAACTAAACCCGAGACCAATCTTATGATATACGCCATATTAATAATTAACTTTGAACTTGGACGAAGGAAAAAAACTGAAAAATGGATTTTTGCCAGACGTTTTTACAAAAACCAAATGAAAATTTCGAGATATTTTTTTTCAAATAGTTGTAATCAATAAACTTTTTCATCCAAGTCTTTAAGAATTGTATCTCAAAAACCTGTGTAAAATTTCAAGAAGATCGGTTCTTGTGAATTCTTGCCAACCGACTTCAAAAACACAGTTTCGAGAAAAACGCGTTTAAAGACGGCGCACTTAGCCTATCAGGCCTCGAGTGCACAAGTTCTCAAGGCTCTTCCTCCGATACTATTACTCTGAATACTATCAACTTAAAAATTTAGGGTGATATTCTGGAGGTGTTGTAGAAACCGGTAAACCCATGTAATCCCTTAAGAACCATAGCAAAGCAAATTTTTGTGTGAAGAGCTGGGAAAATGACGTTAACTATTATTGCATTTTACAAAGAAATATCTGTTCGACAGTCCCTGTTCTCAGCAAAAATGTCACTATCAAATTCCAAAACAACGTTTGAAACTTAAAGTTTATAGCTAATATATCGGAGAGGGCTTCAGATGCTCCACATACCCTGATAATTTTCAATATCCATCGAACGTAACATTCATTCCATAAAGCTAAACTTATGCTTCATTCTTACTTTTGGCACACCTTGTACCATACTGTTACTATAATCTTGTAGATCATTTAAAAAACAGCGTCAGCAGATTTCTTCTTGACAATCGGCAAAGTCATCAGGTTTGTTTAACTCCAAAGTCATCTGCTGGTATGACATTTTTCTACTAGATTCTCAAAATTATTTAACACAAACGGTGTTGTTCAAATAAAAGATGAAGATTTGTTTTTTTTTTTTTTGAATCCAACAACAATGCAACAATTGTTTCGCCGGCAGAAAGGAAGTATTTATGTTTCACCCAGGCCCAGCATCAACTCTCAGCCGTCGTCATAGCTCATTGGCCGGGCGTACGTGCCATATTTGTTATTTCATGCCGCCTAATTTGTATTTTTCTTCGTTTCTTTTGTGCACATCACTCACTTTTATCCAAGAATTAAATGCTGTGCGTGTTGTCCATGCAATTTATAATACTTTTGCCACACAATACTTTCGTTTGTGTTGAATGTTTTGCTGTAAGCGTCTTGGAAGTGATGACCAGCTTTCAATCACAGTCTTAATTTCACCTTTTTTTGCTCTTTCGCGCTTTTTCACTCTTTACCACTTTTTTACTGTATTCTTCCATACTTAAAACACTTTTTCGTTACTGCCCTCAAAGTTTTTCCCACCGGCAAGAGACGCATATTTTTTTAATTAAACGCTAAATGAAGTGCGAAATTACAAAAACATG
>JBAWJQ010004512.1:0-105997 GCA_037783105.1 Bactrocera zonata | reverse complement strand
TTCTTGCGCTCGAATAATCTATTCTTAGAATCGAAAAAAATAATCGGAATCGAGAATCGATTCTGCAAACAATCTTTCCATCCCTATTTCAGCTTTAACTGTATGTATATACATATATGTAAATCGGTTTTCTACTTTTATCTTTAAGAAAGTTCATAACTTTATTTGGTAGTTAACAAACAATTTTGTTTTTTTTTTTATATATAAAGAAACGCTGGTATTGTAATTATTAATAATTTTCTTCTCTTTTGATTTCAGGTATGTAGTAATATCAATTCACTCATTTATACTCTCCCAAAAATAAGGTAAAGTTTTTTATTTATCGTAATATTTTATTTTAAAAAGTTTGGACTGATTATAAAAATTAGGTTAATATTTAAATTTAGGTTGTTCAAAGAGCATAACTTCAAAATATTCGAAGTGATTATATTGATGGTAATAAATGAAAGATATACACCTTTAATGTATATCTTTCAGGTAAATGTATTTGTTTTTCGTTTTTTAATATTAATGTCGGATATCTCTTGACTCATATGACATAATTGAGGCTGTAACTACGAGTTTTGATAATAATTCAACTTTGGTGCCACTTCTAGGCATCTCATATGCTCATACCATTAGTCCATTTAGTAAAGAAAAGAATAAGAAGAAGATACCATTAGTCCTCGGTGCAAAATATAATTTTATAAATTTTTTCACAATTTTCCAATAATGATGACCCTGAAATACCGCTCTAAACAAAGAAGTGATTTCATTTGTTATTTTCATTTTGCCTCATTTATTTTGCCTTTGCCATATTGTCATTACTACCTATAGGTTATGCACGATATGACCATGGTAATGACTTTGCCACATGGAATTACTGCAAAAACAACAACCACAACAACTAAATAGTTAAACTTTCTCTTTGTGCGTCGAACAGCATTAGAGTAATGAGACAAGGGAAAGGGAGCGTACGGCAAAATAAAACAGCAAAAATCAACAACAACAATGAACAATTCTATAAAACTTTATGCTTGCACGATTACAAAGTTAAAAAGTAAGATAGCGCTAAGCTCGGGTATAGCCGAACATTTTATACCACTGCAACTAGAAATTATTAAAGTCAGGAAGTACTTTCAATTTTATTAAGATAACTCACATGTTGGCCGATATATGCGGTATAAAGTCACCTGGAAGCTCGAATATATTTATATAAGGGGCTAAGAGAACTATTGACGCGATTGAACCCATTTGTAGTACACAGAGATATTACTATCAGAAAATGATTCTCTCTGAATTTCAAGTATATATACATATATATATCTCACATTCACCGATATTTTCAGTAAAAAATCAATAAAGTCAATAATCACTGGGTCCACATACTCAGCACCTAGGGACTTGATCAGTTTTGGTTAGATTTGGAAAATTTTTGATCATAAGGTGGCATACCTCAAATGCGTCACTCGTTCAAAGTTGTATCTTGATATAATAATTGCTTCTTGATTTGTACACCAGAAAGAAATGAATCAGATGGAATTTAAAATTACGTTATATGGAAAGTAGTCCGATTTCGCCCATTTTCGCAATGTTAGAAAAAAATTTCAGAGGAATGTCAGGTTGAAATCGGTCGAACGGATCTCGAAAAATGGGATTTGACATCAGCCCCTAGAAAGTTCCTTGAAGGCGTCAAGGAAGGCATTCTTCGGAATAGCCTTGACAGCCGAGGTGCATGGTGCTTGGATAAACCAAAGATTTTGATAAATTTAACATCTAGCCAATTAAACGAATACTTAGTCGACGATCTGAGTTCAAAACTTTCTCCAGGTGATCGGAGACAACTGACCAGCTGCTCGTTCGTTAGCTAGGAACGCCCTCTACCGAAACCTTTCAGTGCGCGCACGCTCCGAAGTAAAGTCACGGCGGAAGAAAATCAGTCCTATTACTTTCCGGACAAACGCTGTATATCTTAGTTTAGTGCTTAGTTATCGCACTTTATAGGATTTCGGTTGGTGGCGTTTAGGCAGACAATCACCCGGACTTCGACTCGTCTCGTCAACCTGATCGTTAGGTGAGCAAAACTATTATACTCTCTAGCAACATGTTACAAGAGTATAAAAATTGGAAAATGAACTCGCCTTTTGTCTAGCGAAGAGGGGGGTGGGTAATTTAGCCAAAGCGGTAGAAGGCTACGACCATAGTGAACGGACGCACAGGGCTACACTCGCTCATATTATTGCCACAGAGCCGCAGCAGGTGTTTTATGAAAGCGCAGAATATTTCTATGTATGTGTCTATAGATAAAGTGACTGTTGCATGGTAAATAATGTAAATAGTTAATGACAAAAAACAACAACAATAATACAAAGCGTATAACAATTTTGCGCATAAAGCGGTAGACGCGCTTGTGTTTTACCAGCGAAAAGTTAGTTGGGAAATGTGGCAAAAGTGAGCGTTGACTGTGTCGTTCTTTTTTATTTAGAACCAACCACCGTGACGAATTAACGTAGGGGAACGACTGGTTTACAAAGAGGGAGAGAGAGAGAGGTAGAGAGAGAATGTCAGCAATGCTAGAAAATGAAACAAAATCGGAATTGAAGAATTAATTTAGTATTTTATAAATTTGTCTTGCCCTAATTCCTTTTGTCTATTATTTCATTTCCTATTAGCTTTCTTCATAAACAAATAAACTTATTTATGTTCATACATATGCTTTACTCTCAAAGAGAGAAGAATGGCGGAGAAGTTAAGCCAACACAATGTGAAGCATGAACGAAACCGAGCTGCTTCTGAAGCTGTTGAATCACAGAAGAGAGCTTACATTTCAACTCAATGCAAAAGATTTCTTAAAGGGTTAGGCCACTCCAGAGGGCCACAAAATAGGCCTTTTTTGAGATTTTTTTTCGGGAAAACTATTAAATAAATCTGGTTTTTAACAAAAGGGATTTATTATACATACGAGTATAATTAACTGCTTGTAACTATTTTTGAAGAAAAATTAATTGAAAAATGGCGGCTACACAGCGTTCTCCCTAGGATGTCTCCGTTTTTTTCGGGAAACACGGCCGGACACACAGCTCCTTTAATTTTTTTTATTTTAATAAGTTGTTGAACGGTTTCCGCTTGCAAATAGCACTAGCTACAGAAGTAAGTAGGATTTTTTCGATATATGCATTTTTGACAAAATGGCGAGCCTTTAAAAGGAAAAGTAACAATTTGGCCTAAAAATTGTTCGAAATTTGTTAATAAAAAACAAACTATGCAAGATAAAAAAAAATCCTATGTGCTTTTGTAGATAATGTAGTTCTGAAGTTGTTGTCAAAATTTCAAGTGAATCGGTTGTAAATTGTTTGAGTTATGTTTCTGGCCAACTTGAAAAAACAGTCTTGAGATAAACGCGTTTAAAGTTTTGAGTGGGCTCCCTGCCGAACGGCCTTCGACTAGATAACGAAAATGGGGCATTTAGAATTTTTTCCCTATCTTAATATTTCGGGATAACATTTATGAGACCATAATGTATCATTTGAAAAAAAAAAAAAAAGAAATCAATTTTCCGAAAATTCTAGAGTGGCCAAACCCCTTAAAAGAACTTTATTTTGATCGGTTAGTGTCATGCCAAATTTAATGAAATATTCTCAACTGAAAATGTTCTCGACTCGACTTGCTGATCATATGTATATATATTTTCTAGTGTCTCCAACATTTTTTTTTTTTTTGGTGTTACAAACAGAAAAAAAGTCCTTTCAATTCAAAGAAAAGCTAGACATTTCAGTATCCATAAAACAAAGAAACTAAATTAATGTTATGGAATTATAGGATATATTCCAAAGCCTTAAGGTCTACGATAACATAACATGGGATCACAACGGTCTAAGAATAATTTGAAGGTTCTTTCGATCGCTGTCAAAATTTTGTGCAGGCCTAGTTAAGTAGATGTGTAAAGCTTTATATAGACCTGTGGGATCTTAACTAGCTAAGAATATAGTAAAGATTTTCAAAATCATACTAAGTATTACCGATACTCTAGTCTCACTAACTGCAGAATTGGAACGGGTAGCAGTTCCGTTGGTTCTTTGCAGTTTACTACTGGACGATTGGAGCTCAGACCGTATCAACGAGCGTTGGTCAAGTCCCAGCAAATCTGAGCCTTCTGGCTCAAGATAAGTAATAAGAGGTTCAGTGAGTTATCAGCAAAGTTCGCTTTTCAAGACTTGTAGAATATCCAACTGCACACCGACCAATCGGTATTCATCCGCTAAGTTATATAAGTTGCTTGGAATAGGGTGAGGTAGAATCAACTCAACACTTCCTGCTAGAATGCCCTACTTTTGCCAGATCAAGACTAAAAGACCTCAGAACTCATACTTTTAGACTTCCAGCTGTAATAGCAGAAATAGAAATGAAGCACCTTAACAGAGTTTTGATAGCTCCAATGCACTTTATCGATAGCTGATATGCTACTACAGGAGTCTTTATGTGGCTTCACTAAGGACTGCACATTGCAATGTGATCTCTCGGCATCTTAAGCGATTAGACATGATAAGGGGTTAGGCGTAGTTAGAATTGTCAAAAAATTAATTTTTTTTCTTTGCATTTACGTTAAATGTAATATCAGAAAAATATTCCCCGAAAATTTCACGTTGATCCGATAATTAGTTTTTGAGTTATTCGAGAAATAAGAAAGAGAGCTTGGGCACTTCAAAGCGCTAGTGTGAAACTTTAAACGCGATTTTCTCAAAACTATGTTTTTTGAATCGGTGACAACTGTACTCGAAAACCGCTTAGTAGATTATAATGAAATTCATACAGCTTTTAGAATACATAATAAACTCGGGCCTGATCGAAGGATTTTTATTATTTCGAAAATTTCGATTTTTTAAGACGAATTAACTGTTGATCTTTTCGCAAAAATTTAGAAAAAAATTTCCTGAGGCCGCCATTTTGTTAATTTTGAAAACAAAATAAAATTCTTCGATCAGGCCCGGGATTATCTATTTATAAAACTAATTTTTTTTTGCCCGATTGTTTTTAGATGAATTTTCAAGGACTTATGCTTGTCACCGCAAGTATCGTTTTTTGGAACTTTGTCAACACAAACAACTATAACTTTGGAAATTAAAATTTTTTTTTTGAAATTTTCGTAAATTCAAGTCAACACATCCTATAATAATGCCATATTACTACTATTGTAAAATAACATGATTTTATAGCAAAAAAAAATACTGAAAACTCTCATTTTTTCGTGCCTCTGACTACCCCTAACCCCTTAAGGGACCAACCATCCAAACTAACCTAAATGGTACAATATCGGTGTTCGCTCTAACGATTATTAAAATAGTATGCTTCATGGTTTGAGGATTGTCTAATCTATTTCTCTTGGAAAACGAGAACCACAAACGACTCTGGAAACTGATAGTAATTTTGCTCGAAATAAAGGTCTCAAACGTGCCCAGGATTTGTTGGATGAATCAAAAAGAAAGTGGGACGCACATCTGACAAGCCACTGAAGACTTTTCAAGACATAGATTAGACAATCAAGTGACAAACATTATTCATATTTTATTTGCATATGTATTTAATAGGACCTTATTCAATTATTTTATGAAGACTTCAACAGGACCTAAAAGTTATAGAAATCAAGTACTTTGAATGGAAAAACTATGTTATCCATCCAATTGTTTCCGAGACACGTGGAGAGTAAAATGAAAGAAAGAATCAAAGAACTGCTAGCAACGATTTGACCTCAATTGAGAAAAAACAGCATTTTCTCGTATTTCGTGGGTCCTGAGCTAGCTTGTCGAGCATCTCTTTTGTGACCTCTACTCGACTTAGTTTTTATAAAAGATGTAGGTCTTTTGGTGCGAATCTAGCATTGACTCGTTTTATATCTAACACGTTAACCAATATATTTTGAGTAGACCCATACGGGTTGCTGAGGTTCTCT
This sequence comes from Bactrocera zonata, assembly GCA_037783105.1. Lineage (NCBI taxonomy): Eukaryota > Metazoa > Arthropoda > Insecta > Diptera > Tephritidae > Bactrocera > Bactrocera zonata. Next base: position 100,071 of record JBAWJQ010004512.1, on the reverse strand, counting down.
TCCATTTGTTCTGAACCCAGTGTCATTTACGGAGGTGGATAAATGGACAACATGGATGAGGAAAGTTGTCGAGTTTTTCACGACCCTCTCTAAATGTTTTTGTGGTAATTCAGATTCTTCAAAACCCTTCTTCAGACCTTTTCAACGACTCCATAGCCAAGAATCTATAGAAACGAAAAATTTCAAGCAAACTCAAAAAATTTTTTCAAAGCCAGACAAATTCTTATTAATATATGCAGTTTAAACATCTTCTAGGAAATTTTTTTTGTATCGATTTAAAACCAGTCCGGGTCAAATTTGATCAGCTGGTTTCACCCAAGAACAAACACAGGTTTCGAACGAATTCAATAAATGTTATTGACTCTGAGGGCGAAATCACATTTCGTAATAAGCCAACATGAATCCACGATAAGAATGAATGAAATCATACCTACCCACTGGCCTGTGGCTGCAACTCATCTCGGTTGAGCGCTCGTCGAATTGGTTTTGTGGCAACAGTCCGTTTGTTTGCTGGTTGCATGTACCGGAAACGATCCGAAAACAATGCAACACCGTAGGCAGCAAAGCGTCGCATGCAACAGTGCCACATTGATGACGCATGCAAGAATAGGCCACAAATGGTAGCAAGAACAACAGCCACAAACCGGTGACATTCCGTTGTTGTCTCGCCCGAGTGCCCGAATGCACATGTGGCTTATGCTGCCGGCCGGTGGACTAATGGACATTTAATGGAAAATCAGCGCGACTAGCAGATAGTCAAAGGCGTCACCCAAACAAAAATTGATAACGAATGAGACCTGGCAAGCAAGTGCACTCACACACATGCACACCTATCTACCTAAGCAAATGCAGATAAGCGTGTTGTTGCACGTAAATGGGGGTTGTAATGTTACACAAACAAATTATTTGCAACAAAAACAAGCTGTGCTAGTAGCTATGTGTGTTTGTGGCTCTCTATTGTATGTTAATGTTAGTGGGTCATGCGTCAGAGCTACCACAAACTATACAACACATTACATTGTTGCATGCAACATCAACAGACCGTTGAAAATATATACATATATGTGTGTGTGTGCATATGAACTACTGTGTGTCAATATACACTAACATATTAACTAGTGAATTAGGCTTTGTGATAGCAATGCATATTAGGGTGGTACGTATGTACATATATAGGTTACAGTGGTTATAGAAATTGACTTTAGTGTGGTTTAGAAAAAAAAGTTATTTTTTACAGCTTAGCTCTTCCGCGATCAATAGCAAGGCTAAAGCTACAAAAAATAGGCTTTGGTTCCCGATTGGGTTAGTTAACTCCATTTAGCAATGCCTGCCTGTCTGTCTGTTTGTATATACGTGAACCAGACGCTCAGATTTTGAGATATCCTTCTAAATTTTTACACACGTAATTTTCTCCCCAAGAAGCTGCTTGTTTGTTGGAATCGCCGATATCGGAGCACTATATCACATTGCTGTCATAGAAACTGAACATTCGAAATCATCATCCTGGTAAGGAAAACTCTTTTGTTTGACGAGATACCTCCACCAAATTTGGCATAGCTTATTATATAAGGCAATGGTTTAAACTCCGAAGAAATTATTTAAATCGGACTACTATAGCATATAGCTGCCATACAAACCGAACTACAGGATTCAAGTGCTTATATGGAAAACTTCTTTACTGGAAGAGATATCTTCTTAAAATTTTGCAATGGTTATTGTCAAAAGCAAAGCTATAATATCTGAACAAATTGTTCAGATCAGATTACTATAGCATATAGCTGCCATACAAAGCGATCGTTAAAAAGCAAGATTTTGTATGAAAACCTTTTTATGTGTGAAGACTCTTATAGTTTCAGTGCAAATGAAGTTACTGTTTTTCATATTTTTGTTGTTTTTCATCAAATATTATATATATTTATTTTAGTGCCACCCTAATGTACATTTGAACCATCTACGTATTTACCTATGCGTCATTGCCATTGTGACAACGGCCGTCCCTGCAGCGAGACTGGCCAAGCACAACGACAAAATTAATAATAATAGTGTAGACACATAAATACATACATTCCATTGAAAGTGTGCACGTGTATGTGTCTAGGTATATGTTTGTGTACAATTCATTCAGTAGAGGCATGTCACAGGTCAACTAAAGTGTATGCATGTAGGTAAACTATTACTATAACCGCCGTTATTACCATGCAATTTTCGTACAACAACAACAAACGTTCTAAAACAACAACATCATTGCATGAGTATGCCACCGACTCTAGCCAGGATATTGCGATATATTAGTATTTGAGTGCATGAAATTTCCAAATTCCAACTCACCTACCTACCTACACACCGAAAGCATAGAATATTGTATATTCTCAAAACATTTGCATAAATTAGAATTCAGTTTCCTATACTATTATGGGGTCAAATTGTATAAATTTGTGTCGAAATAATGGGAAAAGTAAAATCACATTATAAATGATTGCAATTTGTATAAAATAGTAGTTATGATTTATTTTTGTTGCATAGTGTTATAATAGAGATCTCATCCAGAGATAAGTATTTGTTGCTTTTACTTCCGTAATTTATGGAAATTCCTATCCTCGGAGTTATACTAGGTGATTTCGTAAATCAAACAATTGCGGCAAGAGGCGAAATGTGTTAATGAACACGTGCAACAACCACAGAAAGGAAGTCTACAAGAATAGCACTACGGGCTTGTGCTTAAACCGAGCGCTTTAATGGCGTAAATGTCATAGTTCATTAGTACAAATCGCACGCGACGCCGAAGTCTTAATATTACTAAAAAAAAACCTTTCACTGCCAAAAGAACCAACTTTTTGAGCAAAATTCAACTAATTGTTAGTCAGAGAGAGAAAAGTGGGAATAAGAGCTTTGATATTGGACAGCATGCTGGTATGTCTAAAAGATTAAACCGCGTGTACTAGATTAGAGTAGGGTTAGCTTAAGAGGCCGATCATAACACAGATCTCATTGGAGTCTGGTTTATTGCTAAAGACCAATGACTTCAAATAAGTATCACAGACACAACTTCTTGGAAGCAATTCTATGTCAATTTCTTGGAATAATCGAATCTCCAAACATTTCTCGCAATAATCGGTTGTCTCACGTGCCTCATTTTGTTGGAACCAGATATTCTTACGATCAACTTCTTCTAATTACGACCATAAAAAGTAAATTATCATCGATCTATAGCGCTCTCCGTTGGCAGTAACGATGTCACCAGCTTTATTTCAAAAGAACTACGGATTGATGATTTCAGCAGCCCAAGAACCACACCAAACTATTAATTTAGGTGAATGTAATGGTTGTTCATGAGTAACTTGTGGATTTTCTTCGTACCAGAATCGACAGTTTTATTTATTTACCCCACCACTTCGATGAAAGTTGACCTCAAATTATTTTCTTTAAAAAGATTGTTATCGTTTTCAAGTTGTTCCAAGGCAAGATCAGCAAATTCACGGCTTAACGGGGTCCAATGGCTTCAGTTCTTGAGTGGGAACATTTTTAAACGGATGTTAGACCGAATCCGCCAAGTTGTGGTTTGAGACAGTCCCAATTCTTGAGAACTTCTTGGAGTCAATCACGGTCTGCAGCAACACTTACCTTTACGGCAACAATATTTTCACTACTTCGAGCAGTTCTTCTTCTATTGGAAAACCCGGTATAAGATCATAAGACCCAAGAAAAGAGAACAGACCGATATGAGCCTATAATATATTCGTTAAAGTGGCCTCGATGATAGGGTCGCCGAGATGTTTCAACCTAATTGTTGCAAAGGCTGGACAATGGAGGAAAAATGCTTGAATGTTTCCAGCACTCCCTCCTTCATACCACGTTGTCGAATTCTTCTTCTTCTTTACTGGCGTAGGCATCGCTTAAGCGATTATAGCCGAGTCAACAACAGCGCACCAGTCGTTTCTCCTCTTCGCTACGTGGCGCCAATTGGATATCCCAAGCGAAGCCAGGTCCTTCTCCACTTGGTCCTTCCAACGGAGTGGAGGTCTTCCTCTTCCTCTGCTTCCCCCGGCGGGTACAGCAACGAATACTTTCAGAGCTGGAGTGTTTTCGTCCATCCGGGCACAATGACCTAGCCAGCGTAGCCGCTGTCTTTTAATTCGCTGAACTATGTCAATGCCGTCGTATATCTCGTACAGCTCATCGTTCCATCGAATGCGATATTCGCCGTGGCCAATGCGCAAAGGACCGTAAATCTTTCGCAGAACCTTTCTCTCGAAAACTCTTAGGGTCGACTCATCGGCTGTTGTCATCGTCCAAGCCTCTGCACCACATAGCAGGACGGGAATTATGAGCGACTTATAGAGTTTGGTTTTTGTTCGTCGAGAGAGGACTTTACTTTTAATTGCCTACTCAGTCCAAAGTAGCACCTGTTGGCAAGAGTAATCCTGCGTTGGATTTCCAGGCTGACATTGTTGGTGGTGTTAATACTGGTTCCTAAATAGACGAAATTATCTACAACTTCAAAGTTATGACTGTCAACAGTGACGTGGGAGCCAAGTCGCGAGTGCGACGACTGTTTGTTTGTTGACAGGAGATATTTCGTCTTTGACAACTTACTTCCAACAAAAAATAATGCCTATTGAACGGTGTTCAGTAAGAACCCCTACGATTACGACAATGTCAACTTTGCTTTGAAGAAGTTTAGTTGATTGATGGGCTCTACTTTAGGCCAAAGAATCCGACAATCGCATAGTAGTGGGTTGTCGACCAACGCTTGCTTAGCGCATGTGAGGTCCAATGCATTGGTGCTAGAACGCAAGAAAAATATCCAACTAGGTCCCTTCCGATGTGAACGAGACAAGAATGCCGACTCTGGCGTGCTAATCTGCTTTGCAGTTGCCAGCGATTCCGCTATGACCACACACCCAAACAATTTTTTGTTCTCAAATGAGAACAGACACTGCTTGGTAGGCTTTAATACCACTGTTTTTGGAATGAAGGCTCAACTGCCTGAAAGAGGATGCTCTTCGTAGCACTACATCTTCCACGTGTATTACTGCTTGCAGTCATGAACTTTCTACTTATGAGTATATCTACAGAACTCATGAAATTTGAAACATCTGTTTATATAGAGTTTTTCTGACAAACAGAATAACGCTTTCTATTCTTTTTTTATTTTAGTTTCAACTTTCAAGTGAAAAAAATCACTAACCTCAGTGTGATATTAAAAAATCCACAAGCAGCCAAAGCTCTCCTAAATAAGTAGGGTCGCCTTCATGGTAAGCAATATACTTGTAGTAATTATGAATCTGATCTCACCAGCGCTCTGAGGGTTATGTGGGACTTGATATTATGATATGACACTGCCTAGTTAACTTCAATTGCCATCGTTTGGTTTTACACACCACAATTTGCATTATATCGCTCTTTGCAATACTCTATACGAACCGATTCCAAATCTGATGCTGGCGCTGATTCTATTGACCGTTACTGGTCGATGTTGATGTCGATTAATTGGCCAGACTCTATCTTTGAAGTTGTCAAATACAGTGAGATTATTTTGCGGGATTGTATTTTCAGGTTTCAGCAGAGCCTTTCAAACAAACTTGTGGGGCTTGGAGTGAAGGTGATTGGGTGGAGAGCAGTATATATTGTTCTCTTAGACTTGATTCGAAAACTGGCATTCAGAGTACACTTTTCATGACAAAAGTTTATACCGACTGCTTTGATAACTGAGACAATAGTACTATATACTATACGCCTTCTTTAACAGGATTCTACAGGACTCACATTTGGTTTTGACTTTTTGCCTACAAAAATTTGCAATAGTGCTCAATACTTTTTTCCCAACATATACAACCCTAATGTTTATAGCTGCATCTGCCTATATATTTCCCAAGTTGTATGTTGTAATTTAAATTGGCTAAAATTTGCCTGTGCAATCAACACTACCGCATCAATGAGATTTGAGAGGGAGTCTGAGCACTAATAAATCAACAAATGACAAGTAAGGCTGAGCTGGATGCGTGTGGATGAAATACCCACATATATGAAACAACTAGTGTATATGCAAATTGGGTCAGAGTTTTAACTATGGCCCTGTCCATACATTGGGTAGTCGAAAAAGACTTTTCATATTTCTGATGAAATTTCAACTTTTTTATATTTATACTAAGATCCAAAAGTTAATGTTTACCGGATTGGAGCCAGTGGAAAAAATGGTGGTTTTCAATTTTTTCGTGGCTTAACGATGTTTCTATTCAAAATGCTTGGCTACGACAGCATTAGTCTGGCTCAACGCTCTCTGAACTTTAGTTTCACCGAGCTATAGGAGAATATCATTGTACCACGCTGGCTGTACCATACCGCTTAGTGGATTTCGAAACGTACATACTGTATATTAATTACCTCGTTATCTTCAAAACATTAATAAATTTGTTACTTATGCAACAACATATAACATCCTGACGCAATATATTGCGCATGGGTATAAAAATTGTATGATCTGTATGAAAATCCTCCGTGTGTCATTCTTTAGTGCATTATCAATTTCAGTGTAAAACTTAAAATTCCGCAAGTAAATGAGTAATGCCCTATACGCCATTCCTTCTTACACACACACACACTTACGTTTTTGTACATATATACTCACTTGTATCTTGATATGTGCTCATGTATGATTTTGTAATAATTGCAAGCAACTTGACTGCTATATCCTATGTAGTAGAGAGTTCACATTTGCATTGTTGCTCTTATCGCAGTCAACTGCAGTCGGCTTTGGCCTCTGGCGTATTGGCCTAATTTTCTAGCACTCGATTACCTCACAAACATACACACATATGTACACACAGAGCTATGTATTATATATTCATTATTCTCTTGCATATTCATGGAATGCAATCAGCCCTGAACTCAAAACCGCTCACCCACAATCACACAGAGGAGCTTGTAACGGGTTTTACGGCACTCGCACAAGCTAGTTTCCATATATATCATTACTTAATATCTCTTTGACTACAGCTGATGGCTTCTAATTGTTATGTGCTAATTGCTGTGGTCCTACCCCTTACTTATTAACACTCTGATATATAGTATTTACTGATGTTCAGCGTTTAGTTGTCTGTTCCTGACGAGTAACTATTTGGTATTCGATATTATATTGATATAATATTTTAAAAGCATTGAGTGGATTTAGTGGACCACGCTCTTACTTGACAGACTGTAATTATTAAATTTATCTTTCAGAAATTGATTGTCACACCACACACATTTGTTATTGTATATTGTATTGTAATTACTTGTAATCCGCTCTAATCAATTTTTAAGGGATAATTTCATAATTGATTTAGCATTATCAATCTGTCAAATCAAACAGCGATTAAATTAAACAAACAATATATTTGTTGTTGTTATAAGTATTTATATACACATTAGGGTGATTCAAAAAAAAAATTTTTTTTTCGACTGGTACTCGGAAAAATAGGTTCCTAGACAACTCTAAGAAAGCCTCTCCAAAAACCTATGAGTTTCATTATTGCTTATGATTTTTTCATTGAGTAATAAAATCCATAAGAAATAAAAAATTTTCCCAAAAATAATCAAACTTTAACTATTAATATCTTTTAAACGGTTGGATTTACGAAAAAATTCCTACAAAATCTAAGGAACAAGATATTTTTTCAAGTAGTTGGAAGCGAGATATAAATTTTTCTATCTGATAATAAGAAGAAATAGAAAACTGCATGTAGGAGGACCTTCCCGTTACAATTAAAAACTCATATTTGGAGAGGCTTTCCTAGAGGTGTCTAGGAACTTATTTTTCCGAGTACCAGTCGAAAAATTTTTTTTTTTTTTTGAAGCACCCTAATGTACATACGAATTTTCAATTAACAATATTTGTTTAGTTACAATGCTTGTACATGGCAACAACAAAATCCTTTATATAATATTATAATACAAATGTACATAACAGAATGTCGTATTTTTTGTTGGGAACAACCTTATGAACGCGCTAATGCGTATATGTATGTCAAATTGTATTAAATAATTAATGCTTAACCAACAAAGCTATATATACCTATATATATATATATATATATATATGCATAGAAAACATATATTATATACAATAAAGCCTACAGCTGCTCGCTGAGGGTACAATTGTTCTCATAGACCGAAATAATATTTGTTTAGGTTCCATATTTTATTCATGACTAGCTCTGTTGTGCACCTATGGTATATGCTATGTGTTTTAACGGTATGAAAAGCGAGACAAAAGCTGGTTACTACTGCCACACACATACAATTACAGAATTAAGGACAAAACCAGTTGACAATACAACAGAAAAATTGCATTATATACCCTGCCGACATTTATAATAAAAGGTGCATACACTCACACACACATATATAGTACTTACCGAGCAACAAACACAATGAATATAATTAAGAGCGAAAACTGGCGTTAAATGTGAGTGCGTGAAGTGAAACGTGTCACAAAAGCGTGTTGAATTTACAACACGCGTTTTCAATTACACAAATAAAATATTCAGTGGCAAATATACAAATATATATCTATAAATATGCTCGTTTTCCTATAAATATGCAAGTTGAGGTAAATGGTTCATGTCTAGCCTTAGAAAAGGTTCAAATACCAGACAAGTGCTAACTTTTTTTTTATTTTTTCAAGAGCTGAACGAATGTTAAGAAATGTGGCAGTTATTTTTATTTAAGATTTAGATATTAAATTCTTTAAATAATAGATATCTGGTCATGAAAACTTTTGTGTTTTTAATTTTATTTGTGAAAAACTTTGAAGAAAGAAAATGCGTTGGAAATAAAAAAAAAACGATTTTTTCTAACTCGATAGCCTAGAAATAACATTCTAAGAATATTAATCGATATCTCTAATATCTTGAAATGCGGTCTTCTAAAGTGTGACCGAGTCACAGTCAGTTTATCTTTACCTCATACAAATAATTATATGTGCATTTTTGATTTTGTTTATATTTTTTGTTCAGTGGTATTTTTTGAATTTTGGTGAATGTAGAATTAACGGCTGATATGTTGCCGTTAATATGCAACGAAAATTTTTTCATACTGCTCTCTTTCGTTGTACCGTTACATTAAGAATGTGCTTGTGCATTGCGTATTGCGTAGTAAATATTTATATGTGCAAAATCAGTCTAGCTGATCTTTCTCGCTGATATTGTCGCGGATAAATCTTTTTGCGTGAAAATTTGTTTGTAAAACTATTGTAGGTGTATCAACTTGATGAATTATTTGAAATCTTAATACACTTATTTAACTTTAAGCCTAAAACGGCTCGTGGTACTAGTTTGTCAGCCAAGGAACAAGGAATAATTATAGAAATGCATGAAAGCGGTTCCAAAATATACGAGATTGCATCCAGACTAAAGCGGCATCGAAACTGTATATCAAGATTTGTTAAAAACCCCACCAATTATGGTACAGTGCGACGCAGCGGACGGAAAACCAACATTGATGATCGGTGCAAACGGATGATTCGACGGCTAGCAGTAGCGGATTCGATGAGTAGCGGTCAAATACGGACCAAGTTAAGACTGCAAATAACAAGGAATAGAATGATTCAAATTATTCATGAAAATAAGTTTATCAAACACACCTACATGGTACCTAAACCATAGCTCGTGCAAAGGCATATTATAGCACGTTTGCAGTTTGCAAATAAATACCAATTCTGGGCCGAAGAGTGGCAGAATATAGTGTTTAGTGACGAAAAAAAATTCAATTTGGACGACCCAGATCATTGCAAGAAATATTGGAGAGATTCGCGCTAGGAACGACGTTCCTGCTACAAGCGAGGCTTTGGAGGCGGTACCTTGATGGTATGGGCTGCAATCTGCTTCAATGGAAAGACATCTGTATGCTATATATCCACTCAAATGAATGCTAGTATGTATGTAAATCTTTTGGACAGTGAGTTGATAGAATTTGCTGGAAATATTTATGGCGATAACTGGACATATCAGCAGGATAACGCTTCAATCCACACGACACAGGTTACGAACCGCTTCTTTAATGACAGGCAAATTCCCGTATTACAATGACCAGCATTAAGTCCGGACCTAAATCCGATCGAAGATCTCTGGGGGATCCTCTCTGCATGTGTTTTCCAAAAACGGAAGGCAGTTTGAGACAGTACGTCACCTTAAATTAGCCATAGAGCAAAAATGGACCAATATTGACATAACTATTCTACAGTCATTAGTTAATTCTAAGCCAAAGCGGCTTAATTTAGTTTTAAAAAATAAAGGCAAAACTATTGACTATTAAAGTAGAGATGTCTTTTAGTTGAACTCAAATGAATAAGATTTACAGGCAAAAATAGAAAAATGCACATATAAATATTTACTATAAGCATAAACTTAAATTTTGTTTTTTAGTTTAAAAAAATATTTGAAATTTGTTATTTTTTGTTTTTTTATATCTTATGTAATAATAAAAATAAACCTGCATACCCAGAAATATTTTGCAATTTTGTAATCTTTTCTTTTTTTGCAAAAAGTTGATGCACATATAATTATTTGTATGAGGTATTATAATCATTATAATCATTATATGCAGTATAAGGTAGTTGGAGTAGTATCGAACCGTATCTATTATTAGTTAATGCCACATACCAAAAGAATCTTCCCCCGTTTCTTAAGGTACCTCATATGGAGCAAAGTCAGCGGGATGTTCGAAAATCCTTGTAATAGTTATATGGGGGCTAGTTTAAGTTTTCGCCCAATTGTATTTGTTTAAGGCACGAAGATATACTGTTATGAGTGAAACATGTTCTGTATTTTTCATTGAGATAACTAAATTTGGTTGACATATCCAGTATAAATTCACCTGGAAGCTCGAACTTTTTATGTTAAGTATATGGAGAATCAGGGCAGTATTGACCAGATTCAATACATTCTTAACAGACAGAATTACTATTGTTATGAAAGGATTCTCTCCGAATTTCAATTTCAAATTTTATGCATTGACCGATATTTTTGATCCAAAGGGGCTTCGAAAGGAAATCATGTTGCCATGTTTCATCCATTGTCATATATCGATGCAAAATGGTTTATTACGCTTGACCATCTTCAAGCACAGCTCCAAATCATCAAAGCGTCGTTGTTTTTAGCTTTGAGTTTGCAAGGCACCCACTTTGCACAAAGCTTTCTCATACTCAAACATTCGTGAATGATATGATGGACACTTACAGTTGATTTCCTTAGAGTGTTTGCTATCTCGAACAACTTAACTTTACGGTCATCCAGAATATTTTTGTGGACTTTTTTGATGCTTTCGTCGCTAACAACCTCTTTTGGACGCAACATCGTTTTAGGTGTTCATTTCATCTTGTCGAATCTTCGTATTGATGGTTAATTTTTCTAGCTAAGTGTCCAGAAACTCATCATCAAGCCAAGGTGTTGCTTTAAGCTCATATTTTTCTCTCAAAAAGCAATATTTGATCGTGTTATAAGCTAACCTATCCGAATACAAAAGAGCACCGAACACAGACCATTATGTTTTCAATTAGTTTTTTCAATGCTTTGAATAGTGCAGAACTCCTCTTCTTCTGCTATATAAAATTCGATTGAGTTATCTATTATTTAGTTACTCATAAAATCCAAAGTTAAACCTGAAGGTACTGAAGGAACATTAGGAACCTGATCATGGATTTCCAAAAAAAAAGTAGTTTTTTGTGAAAAAGTTCAGAGGGGTGAAGCATCGAATTATTGGCAAAATATCAAATTTACTATAAAAAATTATTCGTCTTCGATCATTACAAATACAGTATGTAAAGTGGTGTGAAAATTTCTTGTCGTTCGTTCCAGCTGCTTCAAAGAAATTTTCTCCACCGACTCTTGAAAACACCGGTTGAAACGAACTTTGAAAATTCTAACAGTTTCGCTAATTTTTTCGAAACTATTCGCGGGATCAACTTTAAATATACGAAGATTATGCTGAAAAATTCGTTATACTACTGTGTCCAAAAAACGTTTGAATTTAAACTACGCGCGTTGAAGAATTTGGAGAATTGTTTTATATTTAAGGTTGGTAGTACTGTCAGTCACATTTATTTCAAATTTCATGTCAAAGTATTCATTAGTGTTTGAGATACGTGTCGTTTTGTGAGCTGCTAAAAAGGAATTTTTCGTCTTTTGCGATGTCGAAATTTGTTGAGCAAAGAATTTGCATTCAATTTTGTTTACGAAATCAATTTTCTGTTGCGGATACGCTGAGGATGGTCCAGAAAGCCTTTGGTGATGAGGCTATGTCTAAACAAAATGTTAACAAGTGGTAAAGTGAGTTCCAAGCCGGCCGGGAACGTGTCGAAGACGAAGAGCGTCCAGGACGACCATCAACCTCAACCGACGAAGCTCACGTTCAACAAATTAAAGATTTGGTGTTGAAAAACCGTCGATTAACAATTAAAGACCTTGCTGATGAAGTTGGCATATCGAAAGGCTCAGCCATTACCATTTTGAAGGATGTTTTGGGCCTCAAGCGCGTCAAATCTTGACTAGTACCGAAAACATTGAATTTTTTGGAAAAAAGGCGTCGCGTTGAAGTGTGTGAAACGATGCTTTCCGACTACCAGGGTGTCATGAAATGCACTATAACTGGCGATGAGACTTGGATCTATGCTTACGACCCCGAAACAACCGATCAATCGAGCGAATATCGTGTCAAAAGAGAGCCGAGACCAAAAATATCGCGCCAAAGTCGCTCAAAAATCAAGGTCATGTTGACTGTTTTCTTCGATTATGGCGGTGTTGTGCATTATGAATACTTTTCACCGGTCAAACAGTCAACAAGGAATATTATTTGAACGTTATGCGTCGTTTGCGTAACGCTAGCCGCCTAAAAAGGCCGGAACTGTGGAAAGACAATTCTTGGTTTTTACACCTCGATAATGCACCATCTCATACTACTCTCGTAATTCGTGATCATTTCGCCAAAAACTCAACCCATATCGTTCCGCAACCACCGTAATCACCTGATCTGGCGCTGTGCGACTTCTGGCTGTTTACCAATCTCAAAAGACCGCTCCGGGGACACCGTTTTTATACGATAGAGGAGATTCAAGCCGCAGCGAAGACGGAACTGAAGACCATCGCGGAAAGTGACTACAACCAGTGTTTTGAAGATTGAAAAATCCGTTGGCATAAGTGCAATGTATCAAGGGGGAATACTTTGAAGGGGATGAAATTGATTTGGAAGAATAAATAAAGAATTTTCAAAATAAATAAAATGTCACCTTACAGTAGTATGTAGAAACAAAATTCGATTTGTTGAGATTAGTCCTAAATAACTCCCTTTGGATACAACGACCCTTAAACCCAGCGACTCTTAGACCTGAAATCAGCCTTTAACATCAACATGTTTGTGTATTTCCTTTGAAGACGCTTTGGAAAAGATGAAGTCGAAACTTGAATTTAAAGCCTAAAGTCAATGCTTAAAGTATCACATCTTAAATTTAAAAAATTGAAGTTTGTTGCACCGTCGAGCGCATCACAAAAATCAAAGACATTAAAGTCAATGTCCTTGCGAGCACGCAAGTTGGCAGTTATCATATGGATCACAACAAAAAGTTGGTGCTGCATGAAAAATATTGTGCACATGTCTATATGTGCAGGAGGTTTAGGTATATAAAAATGTCTGCTACCACACCTTCATATGCATCTATATACATTTTTCACGCTTGTACACCTCCTTCTATTTTACGACTTTAACACTCGCCATTATTGCATTGTCAACACAACTGTTTGTTGCATGCATCGCTGCCATTGAAGTTTGTGGCAAATTGACTTTGGAGTTGTTCTCGCCATTGTAGCTGGTGTTTGCCGCTTTTTCGCTAACTATATTTTTTCTTTTTAATATTCATGGTTACTGTTGGTGTTGTTGTTGTTGTTAATATAGTAATTTAGTTTTCCGCTTGTAGTGCGCCTCAAGTGGCGCGGTTTTGTGTCTGCCTTTTGTAGCAATTAGTGCGAAAACTGCCGTTGGCCGTGACGATGACAGTGCAACGCTGAAAAAACGACTTTGGAATTAAACTTTTTTGCTTTGTTTAAGTCATTGAAAATTATGTGGTTTGTGCTAACGGTAACTAATTTAAATTAATCCAAGCGAATGATGCTAATTTGAATTAATCTTAGATCTACACAAATGCGCGATTGCCATCTGATAGCATCTAAAGAAAATATGCCAATCTAGTCCGTTAAAAATTTGCATACTATAGAGCTCTCGACTTTACTCTAATTAAACAACGAATACAGCACCTCAGCGCTCTCGGCTTAACGAAAGCACTAAGAAGCAATCTAAAGGCTGCGCTAGAAGAGTTACTCAACCTGTCACCAATGTACATTACAGTGAAGAACTCGGCAACGAAATCAGCAGCAGGACTTCCAGCATTATTTTCTATAAGATCTTTCGGACATAGCTCGACAGGTAGGGGTCGCTGGATAAGATTGACCACACAACCTTTCGCTTTATCTGGAAGAAATGGTTTCAAGTCATACTAAAAGATAGTCGATGGCGTAACGCTACTAGCGAAACTTTCAACATCTCCATGAACGGATTTAAAATCGCTGAGCGACTGAGGGACTCTTGCGGAGAGCTAGATCCCAGGCGACCCTCTAAACTGTAGGAATATTGCAATATCTTCTGGGCAGAACTCGTGGTGATCAGAAAAGCTGCTGAGATAGTAAATGACGTGTTGTAAAAAGTACGTTCGATGTCTAGGAAGGTCCTCTTCCCTTCCTTTCAGCGAACTCTCTATCTACGAAGTTAGCTGTTTGATCTGCCTGCTTTGTAAACATGCTGGTTCATATATACGGGTGCAATTTTCAGCGCTTTGGACCTTATTTCATGATCCACGATCTTTTATATACCTTTAAGCAAAAACGAAGTTAGACTAATTGGCCTGAAGAATTTTGCCAGTGAATAAGCAGGAAAAGACATAAGAATATCAATATATACATCGATAGCCAAGCGGCAATAAAGACAATAATCGCAGCAGTAGATATTGCTGGAAAGCAGTTGCACAATGCACAATGAAATAGGTCAATGCCTTTGTAATTCCAGGAAACTAAACAGCCAACCAGATTGCTAAAAACGCTATACCCTTGGCTGCCGAAACAGTTCAGGAAATACGAAAGTAGCTACAAATGATACACAAAAAGGGTTGACAGACGGATCAGTGTGAGATAGAGTGCCTTAAAGGCATGCAAAATCACCAAAATATTGTGGAAGGAAATCCTAATGCGTGAGGAAATCAAGCACGCTTTTTACTCATATGGTCTCGAAAAGACTGCCGGATGGTTGAAGCTTAGTGACAGGTCACAATTTACTGGCATCACGTGTGAATTAGACATTATACATATGTATATGTGGAAAGTGGAGGGAAGTAGACATAAGAGAGCCGCTGGTATATCTCCCCTGCTTCTATTCGGTCTTCTTTAAAATTATATATCTGGGAGCTTCGGAGTCGAAGGGACTGAATAAAGTATCAATGTTAGGTATAAAGTCTTTATTAAACTTTGCAAAAAGCATTGACGGTGCTGCACGATATAAATTTCAGCTCACTTAAACAGAATCTCCATCTGTGATCAAATGGATCTATAGATATATGCATGGCGTGTCCGCTAATCAGTATAACCTAATCAAACCTAAGCTTTGTATACCAAAACCCAATTTTCAACAGTTCATGTATAGGGATCTATGTACATAACCTCAAATAGAGTAGTCCAAACATTTGTGTTCGAGTATTCAATCAAAAAAATTTGAAAAATGTAATGGATTGAACTATGTGGCCAAAATTTCAATGTAATTTTTAAGGTATAACCTATACAAATATTGAAAATTGATGTTTTTTAATGTCGTACTAGGTGTAAGTAAACCGAAATTCCTCAAGAAATATTCCGAACTTAGATCGAGTTTAATTTTATCATTTCTTCTAGGCTTAACTTAACGGTATGCTTGGTAGACATTAAATTTCAAAGCAAGCCTAAATGTAGGCAACAGTCGTAATCAGTTTACAGATCCAAGCGCAGATGTAGGCAACAATTTCAATCAAAAATCGAATCATTAATTTTTTACAAATATTTAAATGAATATGAACCATGGGTATAAATAAACTATTTCCCAAATATAAATACGTTGAAATACTTGACAATAAAAGAAAAATCTTTCAGTCTCTAATTAGCATTGTACCACACACATAGTATGTCAATTTCCATGGCTTACAAATATTTTAGTGACAAGTGCACTTGTCTGTCTAGTCGCTTGCATTGGCGCGGCTTATAAAGGTTTGTTAGCTATTTTTCTGTTTGGTAAAAGTTGTTAGAAAAAAATTACTATACTGTTAATTAGTGTTTAAATTCATGTCAACATTTCCACTTCGTACTTGCAAAAGAGCTATTGTCAATAGCGCACATACTACAGAGTTTCAAGCGGCAGATTTGACTTAAATTCAAATCTAAATATTGTAATAATGCATTTTTTGTAAATCTGCTAAATTCTAAACTAAAGAATTTAGTTATTTGTTATTTTGGATTGGCAGTAAGCTGTAAGTTGATGATAAAGCTGAATATTTGCAGTATGGAGTATGAGATCATGAAAACTACAAGTGAGCTTAACCTTTTTTTTTAAAGAAAATACTTAAATGAGCAAAAACTACAAAATTGAATGACTGAATAAAAAATCTTGCTTCTGCTATTGGAAGTTTTTCAAGGTAAAAAAATGTGTATGAGACGTTTTCGCTAATTTCGCATTTTTCCAACTCTCAATAGAAGGTTATTGGTATATTACGGAACAATATTCTAGTATTCAACTGTGATTTAAGAGTCTACATACATATGCCTTGACACTGGTACCTCAGTTTTTGAAATACTCTTCGGAAAGTTTTCACACGTAATTTTCTTCCCAAAAGGCTTGCACATTTGTCGATATCGGACTAATATAGCATATAGCTGTCATGCAAACTGAATGCTCGAAATTCTATACTTGCATGGAAAGCTTTTTCATTTAGAGCGAATATTTGCTGGAAATTGAGGTTGAATTATCTCCAAAAAAGTGGTGCATTCTGCGCTGAAATTTTTCAGTTCGGAATTATACTGGTTAGTCGAAAAAGTCTTTTCGTATTTTGCCAATAGATGTCGTTGCAGTCGTATACCTCCAGTGCTACGAATTGTCTCCGACCATATAACGTTGAAAAGATGAGATCATAAGCTTCATTTAACCAAAAAATAATTGAATTCGAGGAAGTTGAAAAAAAGTTGCAGCTGTTCAAAAATGAGTGAAAATAATGAAGAAAGTCGCTACATTTTGAAATTTTTGTATAAACAAATGAAGAATGCCACGCAAGCCACCAATGAAATTTGTGAAGTTTACGGAGACGATGCTGTATCAGATCGTGTAGCACCACAATGGTTCATTCGCTTCCGTACTAGAAATTTCTTCTATGTGAAAAATGCACCTCGCCTTGGTGGACCTATTGTTGAAAAAGTTGCTGAAGTTGTGGAAAATATTGACCAGGATGATCACATAAGCAGGCATGATATCGCTAAGGAGCTTAACATTCATCATCAAATAGTTTGAATCATTTAAAAAAGCCTGGCTGCAAAAAGAAGCTCAAGCTTTGGGTATCACATGAATTGTCTGTGAAAAATTTAATGCACCAAATTAACATCTGCGATTATTTGCCGAAATAAAATGAAATCCAACCAAATTTGAAGCGCATGGTAACAGAAGACGAAAAGTGGATCAAATATGATAAAAATTTGCCAAAGAGATCATAGTCCAAACGTGGTGAAGCTCTACAAATGATCGCAAAGCTGGGATTGACACCACGAAAGGTTATGCTGAGTGTTTGATGGGATTGAAGCAAGCAATCGAAAAAAAGGCCAGAACTGATCAACAGAAAGAGCTTCCCCTACCACCAGGACAGCACTAGACCACACACATCTTTGAAGACTCGGTAAAAACTGGGAGAGCTTGACTTTGAAGTTTTGATGCATTCACCATATAGCCCTGATCTTTCACCAGCGGACTGACATTTGTTTCGGTCAATGCAGAACTCCCTTAATGAAGTAAAGTGGGCTTCAAAAGAAGCGTGTGAAAATTACTTGTCGCATATTTTCGTCGAGAAACCAGAAAAGGTTTTACTCTGATGAAATAATGCCTCTAGCGGAAAAATGGCAAAAAGTGATCGACCAAAATGACATATATTTGGTTCATTAAAGTTCATTATAAATATAAAATATGTTGAAATTTTATTAGAAATACCAAGAGAATTTTTCGACAACTCAATATATATATTTTTTTTCAGTGGTTTTAGTAATATGTTTCTTGCAACGCAAAAGCGCAATCGTGTTATGACAGAAAGATAAGGATTAGTGGTTAAGCATGCTTTAAACTCGAACCCAGCAAAGAGAAGAAAGGAAGAAGTCGCTTACTTAAAAAGGACTTATGTTCCTTAGAACAACTCCAGGCCACACTCATCGATAATTACACGCCAAAAGGTCCGAAAACTTGGTTGGAAGTTGTCATTCATCTTATAAACCTGGCAACATTACTATCACTTCTTATTTATAATGCGTGATTTTGCTCATGTAAAATTTGCCTCAAGGAAAGCTTGTGACTGTTTAGGCTGCGTAAAAATAAAGCGTTACACCGACGAACAACGTGTTTTCAACAGAATTGCAAGGATAATGAAAGCTTGACGGCCGCAGTTAGAAAATTGTATACAAACCTTGGTCGATATAGTGTTTATCTTCGATCGTC
The DNA here is from genome assembly GCA_037783105.1 of Bactrocera zonata. Classification (NCBI taxonomy): domain Eukaryota; kingdom Metazoa; phylum Arthropoda; class Insecta; order Diptera; family Tephritidae; genus Bactrocera; species Bactrocera zonata. Next base: position 81,285 of record JBAWJQ010004512.1, on the reverse strand, counting down.
AATTTTGAGACACACTGTATAATCATTGGTTCCTTTTTCTAAAAACACAAAAAAAAAAAAACCTTGGTTGAAAATCTATTCCACCACACTGCATAATCATTTGTTCCTTTTTCCAAAAAAAAGCAAAAAAAAAAAAAAAAAAAAAAAAAAATTGGCTGAAAATCTATTCCACCTTCAACTTGAAACTCAAAATTGATGTTCATACGAATGCATGTGCCTCTGTCACCTTTTTATGTACGGTTATTCTCTCTTAATACCTTTAATCCAAGCAATAAACCATATACCCTTAATACGCACGTCTTATCAGCACTTAAGTTCGTTTTCTAATCAATAAGTCCACTTTGAGCTCCTCTGCCATATTTATGAATATGCGAAATAAATACCAAAATAACTGGCAGTGATTTTCCACGGCCAAAATAAAGTCTATATATCTCTATAAGAACGTCCTCGAACAAGTACGCACACATTTAAACATACACATAAAATGAACTGTGTGCGCACTTCTGCTTGTTTTGTATTTTCAGCACGTTCACACTTCGATTTGCCCCACCCACAAACAGATTTCTATTCATCCCTGTTAACGAGCATGCGACCCTGGTAAATTACGCTACCCCTTCGCATTGTGTGCGCTGAAGCAAATTGAATTCGTTGCCGTTGCCGTAGAGAATTATGTCGCATGAACTAAGCGGCTGCTGTTGCCTGTGGACGCTAACGCTACCTTTCGTGTGTAATAAAATTAAAATTTTTACAAGCATTAAACACTAAATGAACCTGAAAATTACGCAAATCAAAAAAGCAATACAAAAACAACAGAAAATTCAGAGGCAACAAAGTGGATATGTCCAAAATTATGCAGGCGAAATGAAGTGGTGTGCCACGGGGCGTATACGTTACCTGCGAAAATATATTGGACACATATACAACAGCAAACGTGCGCATAGTCCACATATAATATATATACGGGTTATGTTTGTGTATATACCTGTCCGCATGTATATGTGTTTGCGTGTGTGTATGTACTCATGTATTGGTTGCTTAAACAGCGAGCGAAATTTCCACTTGAGTGTCTTTTAGCAGGCTGACGCGCCCATTCAAAGCTGATTATATCGTTGTAATACCAATTCACCGGTTTGTAAGCACACACACACCCACATATAGATGAGTGTAGTCACAACCGTGCCAAAATTATAAATGTGTGCCATAACTGCGACTCAATGTGTGCCCGCACAAGCGAACTTAGTTCGAGTTCGTTGCGTCGAGGGGGTTATCTGCTCAAAAGAATAAAAAAAGACAAGTAAAAATAAAATTTGTGGTAAAATTTTTTTTTTTAACAAAACTTTGTGTGAGCCTAAAAATACAATATGTCAAAGCGCTTCCGCCTTCCGCTTTGTTTACTCACTTGGGCAATGAAAACTTTTAAGGCAGCCTACTTTTAAAGTCTCCCTTGTGCCGCATGTAATGCTTCCAATGTGTTGGTTACTGCCATCATTCAATTGTTGTTAAATTAAAATTTCGCTTGAAATTCTGTAAATAAAAAATGGTATTTTTAATAACATTAAGAAGTGCAAAATTTGCTAAAACAATGTTTGGTCCTTTGAGTATAGTATATCTTGTTTGAGTGTGTTTTGAAATATGTTCTTCCGAGAAGCGCATATTTTTAAATTTAAAACCTTTTCTTAATACAGACATACGAGTATACAAGAGTCATTTCAGACAACTGTCAAACAACTCAAGTGCCATCAATTATATTTGCAGCCTTTAACCAAAAATATTTAGCATACTTCTAGGCGTTGTGGAAACAGCATTAATTTTGAAATATTATCAAGAAGGACGTTACTTTCGGTTGCAATATCGCTATAATACCCTTCAGGGTTCATATTTTTTTATAAGTACTTGAGTTTGATCGTTCAGTTTGTATGGCAGCTATATGTTATAGTGGTCCGATCTGAACAGCTGCTTCGCAGTATGCACCATTTAAAATTAAAAATAACCCATGTTAAATTTTAAGATGATATCTCCTCAAATGAAAAAGTTACCCATACAAGCATTTGATTCATATCGTTCAGTTTGTATGGCAGCTATATGTTGTAGTCGTCTGATTTAAATAATATCTTTAGAAATTTTACCGTTGTTTTGAAGGATGGTCCATGCCAAATTTCGTGAAGATATATCGACAAATAAAAAACTTTTCCATACAGGAACTTAATTCCGAGTATTTAGTTTGTATGGCAGCTATATGCTTTAGTGATCCATTATCGCCGATTTCGACAAATGATCAGCTTTTTGGGGAGTAAAGAACGTGAGCAAAATTTCAGTTCGATATCTCGAAAACTGAGTCAGACAGACATTCTTCACTAATTCAAGTCAGATCCACCCATTGATCCTATTGATCAGTTATGGTATATACATATTTTAAAGGATCTCCAACTTTTCCTTATGGATGTACGAACTTCAATGCAAACTTAACAAATAACACCCTGTTCAGGTTATAAAAAGATTAAATGTACCCACTTGCGCCCAATTGCAAACTTTCCATATCAGTCAAGTAAGCCAGACAGGCCACTTTTACGTCTTAATCCTATTTTAATATATCATTAGTATATGCTAATTTTATTAATATGCGACAAATGTGTAGGAGTAAAATCTTCACATGTGCCTCTTCGAGACACGGCGCACAGCGCTATTAGCCGCACTCAACGCAAGGAGCTCAACATATTGACAGTTGCCATGGGAGTACTTTTTTCCAGCAACAATTTAACCTCACTTTGCCACAGCACGTGTGTCACTGAAATGTAGCTATTGTGTGATTGATAGGCGCTGAATCAGCAATAATGCCGCACAACAAATACCCTAAAGTGTAGCAGTTTTGAGTACACGTGTCGTCCCACCTTATCCGTCGCGACGTTTGGCAAATTCTCATGTGTCAATTTTTGGGGGTTCACCTGTCGACTTATTTGAAGTGTCATTACCGCTTGCACGCCTTTCAGCTGTGTCACTGAAGTGAAAAACTGTCAACTGGCAAACAGTGTGTGGCTGAAATGTGACAGAGCTTGTGATCCCGGCGGATTTACCCTTTTCCGTTTGATAGTATTTTTGTCACTGTGGTGCTTTGTGTCTGTTCGTACTCTTTAAACTAATGCAAAGTTGCCATAAATATGCAAAATATGGTGTATGGGTAGTCTCAGTGGTATTTGCAAAGCAGACTTGGCGCCGGTTTAGACATTTCTTTGTGAATTTAGCTTAAATGCAACACTGCCGCTCCTCGACGGATATCGAACATTAGTTTGTAACTAAGTAAACCTTAATTTTTAAGCTGAAGTGTTGAAGCTCTCGAAAACAGATACGCTTCTAGAATGATTTAAAAAAGAATAATAATTTTTGCCCCTTGGAGAAATCGATACAACAAAACTTTTCCTTTTTAGGGCTTAGTCACCTATTTTTGAAAGATTTTGTTCGCAAGAAGGCAAAATATTGAAGCTTACTGAAATATATATATTCTTAATATAATATATATATAATATTAAATTAAGAATATCTTAATCTTATCTTCGTGAGCTCGCGCGACACTCATTTTCTACAGAGCTTTCTCGTACACAAATATTCATAAATAATATGTTGTACACCTTTAGTAGATACCTGTGGAATACCTGCTATGTCGTACAACTTCATCTTAAGGTCATCTAAAGTTATTTTGTGGACATTTCGGACATTTTCTTCGGTAACAACCACTTTTGGGCATCCCCTACGTTCACACTCTTTGGTGCTCATTTCACTTCTTGATGATTGATTTTCCTGTGCCATTGTCCGGACACGCGGCATCAACCCATGTTTCGAATTCCATTGTATTTTTACCCTTCAGAGGGTATCTGATATTTATTTTTAGCGGAACGTACTACTCCCTTACTAGCTTTTTTCTCTAATTTGTAATATTTTAACAATCATTAGTAAAAAAATTATAACTAAATGTCTTTAGACTTTAAACGCGTTTCACTAATACTTTTTCAAACGTTTCTTTACAGGTATTTTGCTTTTACTTATTCCGATACACAATTTGATAACGATTATTTACGACATTGTCATTTATGTAAGTAAAGTTGAATTATTAATACAAGTATAATATTATTCGACCATAATTTTGCTTTTATGATAGCTCAGATACATACGAAAAATAATAATAATGTTTTCAGTAATTACTATTTCGAAATTCGATGAAAATATTTCGAAGGTGCAGGCTAACCTCCAAAATTGGAAAAATTCATATTTTACTGAGCCATAAAATTTCTAGAAAAAAGTGGTTAGCTCTACGGTTCTACGGCTACGAAAATTGGCGAAAAAATTAACATTGTCGGATTACAAAATTTATTTATTTTTCAATTGCAAAATCAAAATGAAAAATTTTAATTTTTTTCATTAATGTTTATTTCTGGGTATTAATAATTTTTGTTTCAATAAGGTATTTCAATATTTTTTTTTTCAATTCGGTGTTTTGGATTAAAAATTAATTTTCGGATTGCGGGAAAAAAATTATTAAACTTTTCTTAAATAATTTAATAACTTTTTAAAAATTTATTTAATTATTAAATTTTTTAATTTTTAATTAATTAGAAGAAAAAATGAATAAAACAATTTAATTTTTTTAAATAATTAAATTATATTAATTAATTATATTAACTAATTTTTTTAATAAAATCTATTAATTTATTTTTAAAATAAATACATCAAAATAAAAAAATTAAAATAATTTAGTTAATTACTTAATATAATTTAACTTTTTTTTTAATAATTAAATTAATTACTTAAAATAATTTAATTTTTTTTATTTATTTTGATGTAGTTATTTTAGAAACAAGAAACACGTTAACTTCGGCTGCACTGATGCTATAGTGAGCCGATCAGAACAATTTCTTCCGATATTGCATTATTTCCATGAACACTAACTCATACCAAATTTCTTGAAGATATATCGTCAAGTGTGAAAGTTTTCCATACAAGAACTTGATTCCGATCGTTCAGATTATATTGCAGCTATATGTTATAGTGGTCCGATATCGGAAGTTCTGCCAAATGAGCAGCTTCTTGAAGAGAAAATGACGTTTACAAAATTTCAAAACGATATCTTAAAAACTGAGGGACTAGTTCGTATATATACAGACAAACAGACAGACAGGCAGATAGACAGACAGACGAACTGACAGACAGACTAAATCGACTCAGCTCAATATACTGATCATTTATATATATACTTTATAGGGTCTCCGACGCTTAATTCCGGGGTTACAAACTTCGTGGCAAACTTAACCCTGTTCAGGGTATAATAAATTAATTGATTTTATTATTAAAAAAATTAGTTTATATCTTTCTGAACTATTGTTTTATGAATTTAACTATTTTTGTTATTTTAATGGTACTCGAGTTATGTTCAGCACCCAGAAAACATGCTACTTTGTTGTACAGTGTTATTATTTTTTTACAGATTTCGTTTTATTAGAATACTTCTTAAACATTTTTTCATACACCAATTATCTTTGAAAATTCCTAAACGTACTTCTAAGCGCCAAGAATTAATACACTTTTTATTAGTTTTTATCGTACTTGGGCAGAGATTTTGTAAATACATTTTATTTCTTCGATTTGGCTTAGGTTTGGTTAGTTTCAATAGTTGATGTTCGCGATGGGGATCACACTTGGAATATACGTACTATACATACTTAGTCCGTAGTGAAGCCAGAAATCAAATCTTATGAGCAATTTACAGATTTGCTTATACATACATATGTCTGGGAAAGTGAGTTCCTAGGAGTTTACGTTTTGATTTCCCAAAAGCGGGACAATAAAGAGGAAAGTGTTGAAATATTTCCACCTCATCTTCTTCCGAGCAGCTTTCAAATGGAATACGGAAAGTCCTCAACATTGATAGTGCAAAGGGCAGTAAGAGCGCCAACAAGTTTTGAGTTTTTCTGTTCCCTTATACCCTTATAATTAATGTAGAAACCCACTTTACGATTCTAAGGTTTCGAAAAAGGCCCCAAAATAATATATATACCTCATGATGTGTGAAAAAATTTTTATTGTAAAAAAAAAATGTCTATGAAAAAAAAAAAAATGTAAAAAAAAAAACAGGCCAGATTACCCTATTGACCCCTTAAGAGCGGAGAGCTCACTAAGACGCTTACGGAGCATTTTGACCAAACGCACCTTGCGAGAGCGCAGTGCCCTATGGTAGTCCTGTGCTGGCCAAGCTCGCTTGGTGCTTCAGTACACAAAAATATTACAAATACTCATATGTGTATCCAAGTACGTTTAAGTTAAATATTTCGGCCATCAATAATTTTACTGTTGTCTAAGTGTACACAATTTTACCGTTACGCGTGCGCTTATTTCTGCAATAAACGGTGTCAAGTTAATTTCCACTGCGAATCCTATTAAATCGAAATCCTGAAAGTGATTTTCACTCTTCGTCACCTTTGCCCAGTAATGCATGGCAAAGTGAGCACAACAGCAACAACAACAAAAACCAGCCAAGACTGAAGTACAAACAAAATATGCGAATAACATTAAAACGGTGCCAAAAAAAAAAACAAAAACAAAAGCAACAAAAACAAAAAAGAAAGGAGCGTATGAAAAGTGGCAACAACAACAACGAAGTCTGTAGTGATAATCTTTTCAGCGAGAATCGCCGGCGCCCCCTCACTTCCTAACGCACACTCAGCTGCAGTTGCACAGCAGCTGTGCGGCAATTGTTGTTGCTGCGTGTGTAGGCGGATGGTTGTTCGGTTGTTGGGCTACTGGTGTCAGGCATCAACGCTATGGTGACAATTACAGTTGTTATTGCTTTGCTTTTGTATTTGTTGCTGTTGCTGCTGTTGTTATTGTTGTTGTAATGGCTATTGTTATTATTGCTGGAACTTTTGTCAGCAAGTTGTGTCGACACGGCTTTATGACGCTGTACTTGCTGACTGCTTCGAGCTCACGAAATGTATGTGGTGCTGTCATGCTTTTAGTGGCTGTTGTTGTTGTTGTTAACTGTTATATACAGCTTTCATTGTTGTATTTTAACATATACATTTTTGTTGTTGCTGTGCTTTTTTAGTTTTTTTAGGTTTTTTTCGTATATCCCTAAGTGTTGGCACTCGGTGTTGACGCATCGTTGCCGCCGGTTAGTGCTGCCAGATTACATTACATTTTCGCACTTTCACCATTTATATTCAGCGCTTTATGAAAGCAATAGTTTTTGGTGTGTCCACGCTAAAAGTGTATTGAAGTTATTTATATTAAAGTGAAGGCAATGGGGTTTTAAGTAACGGTGAATTGTAACTGCATATATTACTACCATTTCATATATTTACATGGCGATTTTAAACCACTTTATTGCTCTTTTTGTCCAGTATATTCAAAATCAGTTCTTTGGAGAATCAAAATTCTGCGAAGATCTTCTTAACTACGCTTTACCCCTGCCGCCTTAATCCCCACAAAATGTAATACACTTTTCGTAAGCAACTTTTGGTATGGCTTTCAGCTCCTTTAACAATTTTTGTTTTATCTTTTCGATCGATTCATTGAATTCCACGGGGCGGCGATTTAGTTTGAAAAACAAGAATATCACTCGGAGCCAAATATGGTGAATACGGTGGTTCACCGATGGTTTTTATTGCGTTTTTGGCTTTAAGTTTGAACACAATCATACTCTTTTTGGTAAAAAAAAACTCAACTTTATCGGGATGAGTCGAGCAAGAACGCGTTTCATACCCAAAATATCCACCAAAATCAATCGAACGGTCTACCGAGAGATGTCGAACTCTCTTGCCATTTCTTTAACACTTGCATAACGCTTTTCAAGCACCAGATCTTTAACTTTTTTAATATTGTCATCAGTCGAAGAGATCGAAGATGGTCCAGAACGAGGCATGTGACGTGATTCTCTAACTTGCAGGTAGATTTCACATCTTAAAATTTTGTACGGGGTTTAACTCCTTTTATATTGGATGAGACGAAGCCGTTGGTGAAGGGTTTCAGTGAGCTTTGCCAAGAATGAATCGAAGTTAAGAAGGAGGGTTAGAGGTGGATTTTTTTTCCATCAACTCTACTTTGGGACTACGAGACCACTGTAACGCCTTTCAAGAGAAAGTGGCTGCCATCAAAGTATAGGTGAATATGCTGCTCCGATGTGCAGTCTCCTTCAGAGAATTGGGTATTCACTGCGATACCCGAGCGGCTATATTGTCTTTGAGCTCACTGACTGCGCACTCAAAACCAGTTAAGGCGTACATGAGCTTATTAACAATACCTTCAAGCTTTTTCTATATTAGACTTGTATGGGTGCTCGGTCACAGTGGAATCTGCGGAAACTGCAATGCCTCTTGCTAGGAAGGTCATCCTTACCTCGATATCATCTGATTGGAAGCGAATCGCATTTACAATGCCCGCTTACGTTCTAACGTTTGACTTATGGATTTCCAGTGAGCTCGACAGGCGCTTACCAACAAACGGAACTTATCCGTCACCTCGGCAGAACCAAAACTTGTGTTACTACGACATCGTTCCGACCCAAAGTTGGCCGTATAAGGTCTTTCGAACTATTTGCACTTAGCAAAGTCAATCTCGCTGCAATTGTAGGTGTTCTGACTGCGCATGGTGCAAAAGGTGCAGACCGTTGGAAAATCCAGCGAAGTGGGTGAAATTGATTTTGGACCGAACTCTACAATCAAACCTAAGCTGGCCTTACCTTCTTAAATATCTCTCTGTGTGAAATAAGTAGCTTCAAAAATTCAGCTGTAAGCTTTGAAAGCATCATCAATTACCGGATAATACGAATTCTACTAAAATCTAAATAAATTTTCGTTTCTGGTGCCATTGCCGCCAGATCTTGAGATTTCTTTCAAGTTTGTGGTATGTATTTGGTATTCGACACAGCTTGCCGATGATTTTAACTGTTTTATAAAGGAAAAAGAGCTTTCAAGTCTTCAATACATGTACTCGGCGGCATCATTTTGTAAAAGTGAGAGACCACAAGAGCCGGTTCCACGTCAGTGTTATTTAGGCGTATTTTATCCAGCCGAGGACTATTATTTCGGTGGTCCAACCCTTTTTAAATCTGTAAGTATTAATACCAACCGCTAAGGTTGGCACAAGTATTCCATTCTCTTACTCCAGCGTCTTCGCATACACAATTTGTATCTTTCAAAATATTCCGAATAGTAAAAGATTATTTTTTCACCTTGGAAGAGCTTTGCTTTCAATAATTATATTCCACAAATGTTAATGGTAACTCTGGCAACTCATCCGTATATGCTCCAGCAACTTGTCTATCTTCAAGAGCACCGAAATTCTTGCAATTGTCAGTGATTATAATTTTCAGTGTTATTTTATATATTTGTTGTTGTTATTGTTGTTGTTGTTGTGTTTTCTTTATATATTTTTTTACTTACGTTTGCTTGCGCTTGGCAAAATTGAGCACAATGATTATATTCGTGCCTTGCTTTCAAGTAGGCAGTTGTTGTTGCCTTCGTGTTTGTTTTTGTTTGACTTTTCCGTTAAATATCTCTTCGTCCTTGTGCCAGTTGTTAGGCGTGTCGTTATTTTTGTTCGCTTCACAAAATGAATTTTTCGCTAAGATGCACGCAAAAGATGAGAAAAGTAATGAAATTTATGTTGACGATGATGATGATGACGACGGTGTTGATGCTGATGTTGCTGTTGTAAAAAGCGGTGGCTAACAGTAAAGGGCGAGTAAACTCAACTATTCGGTATACTAAAATTACAAAGTTGAAAGCGCGCAGAACGTAACAATTTCTTGCATTATTTTTTTGTCGATTATGCTGTCGCATTTTCATTATCTCTTCCATCTACTTTCTTTTTCTGAAAATCAAATCTAGTTTTTCAATTGTCTTTTCGGCGCAATTTTCCCTCAATTTTAGATTATTTTCATAATTTGTATTCTTTGCTTACTTCGTTTCATTTCTTTTCTTTCTGCTGTTTCACTTCTCCCCGTTACTTATTTTCACATTCTAGTAAGTTTTCACGCTCTTTGCTGGTTCGTGAAATTACTTTCTTAAAGTTGGCCTCAGTGTAATATGAGTTTTATAGCACTTTGAGAAATGCCAAAAAATGAGAAGAAGAAAGGTCAATAACGGTAAATGCGTACCTTGGACGGCTAAAAGCAATATTGTTTAATTTTTTGTGTTTGCTGGCCTCAAACGATATTTCAACTTTTGTGCCGCGTACATTGACATTTAATGCCTAATTAATTTTTAGCGCCATATTTCTTGCAGCCGGGAGAAAAATTGCAAAGCAAGCAACACAAGGCAAACACAAGTTCTCGAACCCAGCGAGGCAGTCAACTTCTAATTGCCTTTTGCCGGTTTTTGTGTGTGGAAGAAATCATTTTGCAGTCAGTCGTTTATACATATGCATATACATGTATATACATATGTATGTATATCCACATGTGAGTGCATGCGTAACGATGCAATATGTCTTCGACGACAAGCTAATTGCGCGTAAAGATAAGCTGACTAAAATTTAAAAATAATAGCGGAAAATATTAAGCGCTAGCGACAGTGTCATAACCCTGAAGTCACAGAAAATTTGTCTGTCTTGGAACTTGCCTTAAAATCCAACGCAGAATCACTCTTGCCTACAGGTGCTACTTCGGACTGAGTAGGCAATTGAAAAGTAAAGTCCTTTCTCGTCGAGCAAAGAAATATTCTTAAAAATATTGATTGCCCCAGGTGGTAGGTAGATAGGTATAGTGTCTGCGGGCTCAGTAAGTGCTAATTGTTTCAGTTGAATGCTCTAACGCAAAACCTTTATGTTCTTGGTGTATTTTTTATATTGTTTTGGCTCTCAATGAAACCACTTAAATCAGTTATGATTCCTGTATTCCGCCAATTTAAGTTCGGTACCCGAAGGATTCCAAACGTTCCATATCTGATCCATGATAGAGCAGGGCATTCGCAAAGCTAGTAGATGACTCTTACCTTATCCCCTATTTGTTTGCAACACAAATTGTTGTATGGATTTGTACCGTTAATCTAGTATGTACATACTTTTCTTGGCCAACTTTATAAGCTCTTAGTTTTTCTCATGTCATACTTATGCTGTATGTGTTTCCTTATCTTACCTTGTTGCATTCTTATTGGGTTATAAATTTCCATCTTTCTCAGCAACATAATTATTTGCTCAATTGTGTATAGAGCGCTGTCGCGATCATTCCTAACGGGTATGGTATTAACCCTGCCTCCAAATCGTCTAGAGAGTCTTCTCACTTATTTAGCCAACTCCTCTGCTTTTTCATTTGTGGAAGATGTTATTATGAACCGGAATCCATAAAATAAACTAGTGTAAGTGCTTGCTGACGACAAGAACAGCCATGCCGTCTGTATATCTGTGCTTACTTTCTGTATAGATCTTCAATAGAGCTTCACAGGCATTTTCTGTGCATAGTACTGACGCTTGAGAGTACTCAAATGCGTTTGGTTGATGGATAGAGAGAGAGAGAGAGAAATACTCGATGAATCGCTGAGTTTTCTGCGGTCGAATGCTCGAATGGATAGTTCTCTGAATAGTTTCAATCATATAGTGTATAGTGTGAGATTGGTATTGGACAAAGACTGTCGTGCGACTATTGAAAAACTATTGTAAAACTACTATAAGTTAATGAAAAGAAGACATACAAGGACTGTACACAGATGAACAGATTTTGGTACCATATCTGACTCATCCTAGTGGTTCTGAAAGTACTAAAATTTTGTTGAAGGATGATAGTTTATTATTACGTCTAATCATCACTTTATGTTGCTCTTCTAAATCGTGACAACAGATCTTCATTTATGGAAAATAAAGTCCAGATTGCTATTAACTTCGTAAGACCATCATCGTAAAAGACACTTTGAAGTCACTAGACCATCTTCATATAAGTCACTTTGAAGACGCTCAAAGCGCTTTTGACATACTTTAAATTCAACCTCATCCTGTACGCTAAAGTGACGTCACAAGTGCAGTGTTTGTTCAGCAGCCGCGAAAAGATTTTTCACTGTTAACCAGTTTCTACAACTTCTGCGCTTTCGTGCCACCCTAAAGCTGTAAATTAGGTCATGCCAATATAGATAAGCGATAAAAAAGCCAGAAGGGGAAGAAAGAAATGTGCAATCAAGGAAATTATAAAAAGTTCAAAAAAAGGCGAATAGTAAAAAACACTGAATTGTGGGTCATCAAAAGAATAAACGGAAAATCGATTGTGGTGAACAAAAAAAAAACCTAATTTAAAGCGCCGTGACCACAACTCAAATGCAACATTGTTTCGCTTACCTTGCAACAACACCCACACCGTGGCTAATGAAATGTTTAAAATTCTACCCATCAACCGTAACCGCAAGCCAGCTCATTTGCCATCCACGCGCTGTAATTAATTAAAAACTTTCCCCCAACTAAAACAATAAAAATAAAGAAAAGTTCTGCGTACCTTTTTTATTCAATTTAATTCATACTTGTATTTGATAAGAGCAACGCAACGCAAAATCAAGAAAATTCCGTAATGTGACGTGACCTGAAATTATTGTCAGTGATTGGTGGAATTTCTGTATAGCTCCGGAATTCATTGCGTGGTGGAGTGCAGGTGCGGTGGTACGCAACTCTTAAGATGTGGTTTGCTTTGGATGGGGCGGGAAATTAATTAATACCTAACTGTCGCGTACGACTATTGTATGTTTTAGCAGAGACAGCAGAAGTTTTGGAGGTAGCTGCAGTTTACTTTTGGAGCAGCTTTTTGTTTATACGACGCGAGAGATTGATGAATTGTGGGGCAGAAGAAAAGTTAGCTAATAAATAATATTTGCACAGGGAGACGGAGTGCGGTACAATTAAATTGGATACATTGTGTCAAAACCAGTTTTGCTGCAGACTTTTCCGAATCATGGCATTTGGTAGTCAAAGTATATCATCTTTCGAATATATTCTATGGTAGGTAGGTAGAGAAAGTGAGTATCTCATGACGCATCTGCGTCTTTAGAAGGCCAGTTGTGAAACTACTGGAATCTAAATTCCACTATAGAGTCCCCTCTCTGAACCAGCCCGTGCTTCTGATGAAGTTCATCACTACAAAAAGTGTTATGTCTGCACCCTCCGAGACGTCGTAGGAACACTCCAACGAGGGTTGCTATTCTTTTCTTATATAATGTCTTAAATGCGTACAGAAGACGATTTACAGTCTGCTCTGCTTCTACCTCCTGACAGCTTTTACAATTGTCATTGCATGCTGTTTCCAGTCTGCTGCCAGGCATGCCAATCAGACAAGTGACTTGTTAGTACTCCTGCTAGTCTTATTATGGTTTGTCATTCCTTTTGAATTTTAATAGTCCACATGTGCGGCCCATATTTTATTTATGCCATGTTTGTCAATTTGTTGAGCAAGTTAGGGAGTGGCACCACCGAGACTCAGCTACTTTTTTAACATATTTGTCGTTAAGATTTCTAAAATTAGCCGTTAGCATATGAATTCCCTGCAGTACCTGTTCTGGCTAGTTCATTTGCTTCGCAGTTCCCAATAGGTTAGGTTTAGTTAAATTGATAGGCGAATAAGCTACGCATAGACTAGTTTTGGATCTTTACGACCACAGTTCCCACTGATATCACTATGTTCTGAAACTCTTGACAGATTAATCGTGAAATAGGATGTTAGCTGCACACAGTGATCAAGGCATTATTTCACTACTTTTGACGAAACTCCAAGGGTATTTAATGATTTCAAAGTCGCTTGGCTCTCTATATATATACATAGATATTCCTTCAGAACAAGCAGACTTTCTTTAAATGATGTGATCTCCGCTTGAAAGACACTACAGTGGTCAGGTAGCTACAAGGCGATTTGGTATATTATTTTATTGGAAAAAATCACCTCTATGTCTCCTTCTGTCTTTGTTCTGGCTGCTGTCGAGATCGTTATAAACTGTTACCATTTCTAACAGCTAGATCCCAGCATTGACTTTTCACTAGGAGAACCTGACTACGATATTCTTTTATTGTAGTCTTTATTGTTCGGTACATATTCTCGACCCATAGCTTCGCTATGCAAATACAAGCTACCCTGTACTAAGGTCAGGTAGGGTCAGGTATCTGTAAGGTCAGGTATAGTTTAAAGTTTGCCAGCCAGGTTGATCCTCTAAACAGGTCGCATGACCTCGATGCAGTTCTTTCGGAACCCCAGCATTAGTAAAAGTCCTCATCTGAAATCTGTGCTTTGAAGAGCACCGAATACCACGATAAAAAGTCAGACCTTAGCAAGATATGTCACCACTGCAACAGAGGCGAACTGTTGTCAGCCCATCTTTGGCTTCATCGTGATACTGTGGTATATCTTACCAGTCGACACTCTCAGGGAAAGTTCAGCGGGAGATTTTTGTCAACCAATATACATATATTATATGTTACATATTATAAGTTGTCCAGTGCTTCAAGACTCGCTTACTCCCTAACTTCATTCCTCATCCCTCTGGCTATATAAACTCATGTCGAACTTCGTTGCAACCTGCAGCAGCGCTAAAACTTGAGAATATCGGAAACAAGATCAGAGAAGAAAATTTTGTTGCACTAAGTCTTCGAAACTCCGGGAAAGATAGTAAGATAATAATACTTACTTACTTAGTACGACCTTAACCTTCACGGCTAGTTAAACCACAAGTAGCCTACAATTTTAATTTATGCCTGCAGTTGCTGATATGTTTTTCTGTATTTTGACAATATTTTATATGAAATATTTCACATTGAATTGAGAGCTTGGACAAACAGATTTACACGACTTTGATTTTCTGTGCGCAAATTTTCTATGCATATATTTTTGTGACAATTGTGAGTTGATCTTCTCTCCACATTGCACGCCATATCTCTATACAACTCCTAAAACTATAACTTTATCATAATATACATATTTTCACAATGAATACGCCTAAAGGCAAGCTCTACTTTAAGCACCGAACACTACCACCCACAGCTAAGGTCTACCGAAAACATTTCTGAAGGCTCCCTGTACCGCAAACAAAAAGAATTAGTGGAAACAAAAATGAAAGAATTGTCGCTGAAGCCTCTAACTAGCGGCAAACAAATATACACCGAACATTGTGAAACCATTTCGCCAAATTATGATGTTACTTATGTTGCCTATTTGCAGGCGATTCGTATATTTTTTCTTTGTCCCCAGCCTGAACGGCAGCGTGATACGAATGTTGAAGGCAAAATGCTTATCGGATTAGCCGGCAGGCAACTGCGAGTACGAAGCAAATGAAATTAAATTAAAATTTTACAGTGACCGCGCAGCTAACTGCAAAATATTGAAGCCGACATTTAGGCGCTTCTTATGCGCCACATTTTCGCTTTTAATTGTGCGCGGACGGGGGTCAGGCAGGTACTGATTTTCATTTTAATTTACTTAACTGCTTTCCAAACAACTGCGGGTTTTGCCTCTAGTATATTAGTAGGCATTCAAGCGTAAAATTTTAATCGCCTTTTCCTGCTGCTTTCCCGTACATGGCATACTTTTCAGCTGGCATGCTGGTAAGGCGCTTTAAAGTCTTAAGTTACTTAAAGTAAGCAAAACAAATATGAATAAAAATATGTTGCAAATTTTTGGAATTTTTTTTACGATTTACTTGCGTTCCTAAGCAGCAAGCGAAAATGGAAATAAATGAATTTGCAGCCAAATATAAATTTTTTTTAGATATAAAAGCAGAAAATTTAATATTTGGTTTCATAGAGTCTTAAGTAAATTGCTTTTGATGTGCTATCATATAAATTTTAAGCAAAAGACATGAAGGTATGTCGCAAATACTCAAATCTATACTTTATTCGCCTACTGCGAAGAAATAAACACAAAACAAAAAAGCGTTGCCTACCCCAAGGCGCTTTGCATTTGTCTGTAAAATAAAATAAATGAAGCAAGCCTCAGCCTACCGCCTGCCAATTGCAGCTCTTAACGACTTTTATTTTTATTTTTCTTTTGCGAATACAAAAATTCAATTTATTATCAGCTTTATTAAATTTGGGTACACATGCGGCCGTGTCCGCCTACAAACCTACGACATTTCAAAGCAGTTGTAAAGCGGTTCCTACCGACAAGACACGGTTTATGCGGCTGATTAAGAAAAATGGTTATCCTGGCTGAGCACATTGCGCATATTACAGTTATTGAAGTGCGCCTAAAAGCATGCTTGCCAAATACTCATCTGGACTTTGTCTGAGGCCGCTTTGTTGCACGAAATATGGAAAATGTGCTCAAAATCTTTCAGACTTGCAGAGCAAAAAGCACTTCAATTTGCAGTAAATTTATTAATTATCTTTCTATAACGATTTATTTTGTAATGAAGTCGCGTGTCTCAAATTCAAAGCGGTTGGCAAATATTTATAATAATATGGCAAATAATTTGATAATATTTCTAAGAAAATCTTTTCGAAATAACTCTAGTCCTCTTGCCTTGAAATATTCATTAATTTTAAGCGTTTATTAATTATGAACTCCTCTTTTACTCCATATTTTTGACAGGAATTTTTCTCATTTCGGCACTTTAAAGTGGTTGCTCTAATATTTTCTGCTTAATTTCCACAGTTTAATCCATAATTTTATAATTATCGTTAGCAGCCTGCGAAATTTTTCGGTTGTCCACATTTATAATGGTATTTACAACTACCAGCAGCGCCTAAGCTATAAAAAATATTTCCTTTTCTTCTCTCCATAATCTGCGAAAATCTTCACAACCACATTGTTAAAGTGAAAAAAATACTTGTTGTTAATCTGTCAATAATTTAGCGATGACGAAATTTTAATTGAAATTTATGTAGATTATTATATTTTCACTTCTCGCATATTTTCTTGCCACCAAAAAGAACAAGTATCGCCAACGCAGCACAATTGCTTTCACAGAATCCGCAGAGAATGGCAATCAGCGAAAAAAACTCAAATAAAAGCACACCATGAATAAAGCATAAAGGTCAGCGGTGCTCACCATGGCTACGATTGAAGTGAGGCAATAAAAATAATATGCGCGCGATTGAAAATAACTTCAAATAAAATTTAAGCCGCTATAAAGTTGCCATAATCCTATTGACGCGGTGGATAATCCTCACTGATGAAAGGCGAAAGCGAAAGCAACAGTGACGTTGTGGAGAAGG
Organism: Bactrocera zonata; assembly: GCA_037783105.1. NCBI lineage: Eukaryota > Metazoa > Arthropoda > Insecta > Diptera > Tephritidae > Bactrocera > Bactrocera zonata. Next base: position 64,131 of record JBAWJQ010004512.1, on the reverse strand, counting down.
CACAACGGCGAAGTTACGACGAAAAATGCTGATTAGCTGGCATTTGTGGCAAGGAAATTTTTTAAGGTCTCGGCCTAAAGTTTGAATAAATGAGTGGAGAGAGCAACAAATTGGTATAGAATATAGCAGAAAAAGAAAGATGGTATAAAAATAATAGTCATACCATGCAGTGTCATTCCGTATATATATGGTATAATACGAGTATATATATATATACTCAGATCTTACATGGCCTCCTTGCCATAATGACCCCCCCTTTACAAGGTAAAATCACTACGTTTTGTTTCACACACTGTATTATATACATATATGTATGTAAATATATTCTGTTGCTTAAAAAATAAATATATGTATATGTAAGTGTATGGGAAATCCTTTTGAATGGCCAACGTTCATTAGTTTAAGAAATTTAGAATAACTGCTAAAGTACTCATCGGTTGGAACAATATTTTTATTTCCAGTGATTAGCAGCAAAATTAAGGCCTTATCACGAGAATCTTAAAAATAAAAGGGTTCACTGTTAGCCAAGTTATATAAGTTATGTATGTAGAGCTAGTGCTAAGTCCTATAGAGTGTCTGTTATACTGTCATAATGTGCAAGTCATAGTTTTATTATAATTTTATAGTTTTTTCCAAAGAAAGTTTGAGTATATCAAGAATGATTAGTTTTATAATATTCCACAGCGTCCAGCGAGCCAACTTCGAACTGGAACCCCCATTAATTCGCACACATGACATAGCTATCGTTGCCGCTGTCTAGTCAATGCTGTCGTATATTTTGTAACTCTCATCGTTCCAACGACTGCGGTGTTTGCCATTGCCAATACGCAGATACCATACATCTTCTGCAGAACCTCTCCCTCAAAAACTCGTAATGTCGACTCATCCGATGTTGTCATCGTTCGTGCTTCTGTACAATATAGCAAGACGAGAATATTGATGTGGTTTTGTTTGTCGAGAGAGAACTTTACTTCTCCGTTGCCTACTCAGTTGGATTTTCAGGCTGATATTATTGTTGCTGTTAATACTGCCTCCAAGATAGACGAAAGTTGATGTGGGAGCCTAGTTTCGAGTGCGAGGAATGTTTTTTTGATCACAGGAGATATTTCGTCTTGCCTTCGTTCACCACCAGAGCCATTTGCTTCGCTTCCTTATCTATTATTTAGAAAACAGAACTTACAGCGCGGTTTTAGAGGTCAATAATATCAATATCATCAGCATACGGCAACAGCTTTACACTCTAATAGAAGACTGTACCTTCTCTTTTTAGCTCTGCAGCTCGAATTATTTTCTCTAGCAGCAGATTGAAGAAGTCTTACAATAAGGAGTCGCCTTGTCTGAAACCTCGTTTGTTATCGAACCTGATGGAGCTTTCGGTGTTGCTCAACGTCAGTTTAACTTATAAATTTTTGCGGGGATACAAATTCAGACATTGCGGTATAAGGCAGCTCTTTTTCGTGCTGTTGAAAACGGCTTTGAAATCGGCGAAGAGCTGCTGCGTGTCCATTTTATTTTCACGGGTCTTTTCCAAGATTTGGCGCATGGTGAATATCTGGCCGGTTGTTGATTTTCCATTTCTAAGGACACATTCATAATGTACAATCAGTTGGTTGATGGTGGGCTTTAATCTTTCACATAAAATCCGCGAATTGCGCTTTGTATTGCTTCCGCAACCACCCTATTCTCCAGATCCCAGTAATTTTTTGCTGTTCCCAAACCTGAAAAGAATGCTCGCTTGGAAGAAATTTTCGTTGGATGAAGCGATTGTCGCCAAAACGGGCGCTTATCTTAAAGCATAGAACAAATCATTCACCTGAAATGGTATCGAAAAGTTAGAGAGTCGCTTTAATCAACGCCAGAATTTTACAAAAAATGTGTTTTACTATGGTAAGCCGGTGACCGATTTTTGGAGTTTGAACAAAGAAATTAGGGACTTCCGCATTAAACGTAAACTTTCGAAGCTTGCTATAAGAGGTGAGTTTATATCTGAACTGGCGTTCTATTTTATAGATTCAAAATTCCAAAATCCCTGTGAAGTTCAAACAGCTCACTCACTCTGTATATTTAGTCCCAAACAAACACTTGTTACGCTTTATTGGCCTCAAATACGCAGTGATTTCTTCTAACTCTGTTTTTTTCAGAGTTGCATTTGCCTTTTGCCTTCTACAGCGGCACTATGTGACGCATAAACATATTGTTATCTTATGTAGATATTCCTATTATCCAGTGTTTACTGCCCAACTACTTTTCTTTTCCTCTAGTTAGTCTCACTACTCACTTTCCTCCGATTTCCATAAGCGCCAAACAATAAAGACGTTTTCATTTCCTGTTTACGCCAACACCGGCTTTTTTGTATTCGACAGCACCAAAGCGTGTCTTGGATCTGTGCTCACACAGCTTCGTTAGTGACTTTTTCTTTCCTAGTTCATCCTTGGCCAACTTACTTCATCACTTTTTGTTTTTTCCGTTTTTTTGTTATTTTTTCTTGTTTTTGGTTACTTTGAAACTTTTCCAATCTACGCTTGATATAAAAATCTCCTTGTCTATCACAGTGTCAGTAGATATTTTATTATTATTATTTTTCTTCCTGCCACACACTGTTGTTGGGCGCGTTGGCTTGTAGGTGGCAGGCAACTTATTGACTATGTCTACCTTGCCATGTGTCAGTCTATCACCGACGCTTAGAAAATAACTACTAAAGCCCTATGATGTGTAAGAGTTCAGTTTTGTTTTTTTTTTTTTTGCTGTTTAGTCTCGCGCCACAATATTTTCGTGTTTCTCGGCACTTGCCATCCCCAGGCGCAAGCTACTCTTTGGCAACCCAATATGCCACCACAGCTGCTTGTGATGTTGAATATTTGTGTGTATTTGTCAACATCTAACTGTACTTGCTTAGTACTTGTTTAGCTGTGTTAGTGAAGCCGTAATGCAAGCTCCTCAAGTATCTTCGAAATTGACTTTTCGCACATTTATTAAATTCCTTTAACCCAGCCGTCAGCTGGCTGACTGAAATTTTGAAACCATCAACTTAAAGTCACCTACTCGACTTCATATCTCAATAACTTGCTTTGACTGTTAACTGTTTACCTGCTGAAAGGTTGTTGCCAATTTTTGATTGAAATTTTGTGATCCTTTTTGACATGTTCTTCTTAATACTGAATTAGGTTGAGCAAGAACGCTTTCATTATTTGTTAGAAATTGTTTTCAGTAGATTTGATGTTTAGCGCCATCTGTTGAGTGGCTTTATGAGACGCATAATTTAGTTCACGTCAGTCCTTTGGTATGCTCTCTTACGCTTAGCGTAACATATCAACATGTCTTGTCATATTGTGGATTTTTAAGAACGAGAGAGCCAACCATACTGTCTTCAAAAACACAGTTTCGAGAAAAAACAAGTTTAAAGAAGGCACACTTAGACTAGCTAGCCTCGAGCGCACATGTTCTCAAGGCTGTATCTCCGAAACTATTACACGGATCAAAAGACTCATACTGCAGCAGGTAATGACTCATACTTTTCGCAACACACTATCTATATCTTTTACTCCAACACTCGTTCCTTGGACTACTTGTCAGTAGACTTCTGAAGAGACTTGAGTTAATATTATTTTTTAGCGGTAAGTACTGTCATTGAAAACGATATAAAATTTGGTTTTGAAGAGACCCAGAACGCCCTCTTTACTTTGTACCTGCTCAAGCTTATACCCACCAGTAAGCTTCTGTCAAGAACACCAAAACCAAAACATATTTTTACAACGCTTGTAGTCATCTAAGTGAAGCGTGGCAACCGACTTGATCCTACAACTGCCTGCCGGCCGCCACTGTCAGCCTAAACCGCTTAGATACTAAGCCAATCCCTCACCTAATTTGGCACACCCTGTAATGTGCGGAAATATCACATTCGCTCCACTAAATGACGGCGCCTGAAATTCTGCCGCGTATGCATTGCATTCCTAGAAACTTTCGCAACCACACACATTTTAATTTATTGCAAAGTGCTGCAAGCCGCGAGCGCCACGCCACGCCAAACGAGTGGGGCGTGTGAGATATAAATTTACGCACGACTACACACCGACACACACACACATGCTTGTGTTTGCCCGCGTGCGATAATCGTACATATTCCTGAGTATGCATTTAGGCGCACACGTATGTGCTTACGCACACATATGCGCCAACTTTCTTCGCGACTTACCTCGTGCATTCCCCAGTTGGCAACTAATTTGTCAATGTCAGATGTGATTTTCGTGCAAGCGAATGTCGCAAGTGTTACAAGCACAACAGCACTTGCAACACCAGAAGCCGGCCCACCCTAAAAAGCGGAGGATATAAATAAAAAAGAAGACTTCAAAAGGAATTTAAGTTGCTGCTGAATTGTGTCTTTGAATACACAAACCTTACATGGCTTGTAAGGATTCGTTGCTTATGTCTTTGTAAGTTTTGAAGTCTTTCTTTTAAACGTTAGTACTGAAATTCAAGCATACATTTAGGCTGCAAAGTCGCAGTCACGCCTTTAGCATATATTTTATCTGCTTTGCAAGCAAATGAAACTTTAAGCGGGGAAAACGGCGCAATAAAAATTAAATGTTTAATGTAAGCGGCCTGCCACGCTCACGAATTGCCCCCAAATGTATGCTAAAATCTTTGCTGCAGCACTGCTCGAATTTAGTGCCCCTCAAAGCCTAAAAGTATGCAAAACATTTAATCAAAACAATATTTAAAGCAACAAAACTTCATAGACGGCAAGTTAGAAAAATCTGTATTTAATTTGCTGCCAAAAGTATGCTTCAATTTTTGAACAATGCGCGAACAAAAGCCGCTTACACAGTTCGTAGCACGCCAGCCGGACCAAGTGTCGCATAATCACACACTATTTGTTTGAGAAACTTTGTCGCTTATCTCAAGTTATTTCTTTATCAAATGAAGCGTAGCCAAAGCGACAACAACAACAATATGAGTGTATACAAGCATAAAGCGTTAGAAAAACGAGCAAAAATGTAATTATTTGGTAGGTATTTTTCTTCATAAACTTTTATTCTTCTTGGGAATTACAGCAACAAACAAATATCAGAAAACAAAAGAGTCTGGCATCTTATCGCGCCGCAAAGAAAGTAAGTTTGCGCTCAAAATATTATGACATGACATGCGGTGTTTTTGTAGCAATGACAGCTGTCACTGTTGTCTCATTTTTAGATTTAGGAAGGTCAAAAAAGTTATGAATGTTTTGGCTTTGTTGGACTTTAATGTTGGAAGGCACTTTTGTTTAAAAATATTTCAAAAAATAAATTTAAAAAAAAATTATTCTAATTTTATTTATTTATTAATTCATCAAAAGCTACTACTAAACTAATATCTTTTGCATAAATTTATTTTATTTTTTTTTTGAAAATTTTATTCAATACTTTATTGCTTTTAGTTTCTTCTATTTAAATTTTTTTTTTTAATTAATATTGCTTAGCTTTTATTTCTGCTGAATCGTACTTCTCTCTACAATTAAACTAAGATTTCTATGTCAATTTTGAAGTACATGGCATACTTTAAGGCGTTTAAGCTAAAACTAAAGTAGGCGTTCTCTTGCACGCCTAATTTCTTTGCATAAATTCTCGCATTTGCGAAACCACTCTCCTCAATAATTAATTTCACCGTTATTTGCGTACACATAAATACAAGGCAAGCACTGCCCGTCGCTGTGCATCGAATTAAAGCTCAAATTTAGTTGCTGTCCTTTCCATTTCCAAAAGCGTTGCTTATCAGCGGACGACTTCATGCCTTGGCGCCTATTATTATGCTATGTTGTTTCGGCGTTGTAGGCAATTTGCATATTTTTTACGCTTTCTCTAGACCAAACTCACCGCCAGCATAAAAGGCATCACACCGGTGCTGTCTTCTCCAATCGGCGGTGTTGGTTGCTGGACAACGCCAAGGGCGGCACATTTCATTTGGCTCATTCCTGCGCCGCTTCATGTCAGTGTCATTGCATAACACGAATTTTTATTATTTTCTTGCGTTGACTTCTGATTGTTGACAGCTGGCGAACTGTTTTTCTTTAATTTATTTGATGGACTTTCTGGTTGTATTGTGTTTGGTGGCACACTGTACGCACACCGGTTTATATTTGATTTTAAAATACGTTGATTGCATGCTTTTGAGAGGAACTATAACTGGTGCATTGATTTTTATGGTTTCGCACTCATGTATCAATGTTGGTTTAGTATTTAGAGCTTGATTACTACCAGATACTATGTCCTATTTATTTCCCGGGCTGACTTCTCTTTTTAAGGGAAATAGGAATAATATTCCTTTTATAAAGCGTGTTTTTTAGACATGTGGGTTTAAGAAAAAATAAAACGCATGTAATATAATTTCATGGCCAAGAATGAATATATAATAAGGCTTTGTCATAATGTTCAAAAAATTATTTGAAGCAGATGATCTCCGCGCTTTTCCTGATAAATTCCAAACGAGAGGACAATATTCTTTTCCAAGATGTCAATAGTTTCGAACTTAAAACGAACAAAAAGTAATCCTAGTCCTAGTAGTGGTACTAAATTGTAAAGTCTCGGAAGTCGCGACAAAGCCCCCAGAACCCGAGATAAGGCACTATTCACAATTTTCCTTCAATAAATTGATTATTTCGTTGGCTGTGTGGCATGTAGCGCAGCCGTGTTGGAATCAAGGGTCGCTCAAATCAACATCCTTCAATTCGGGAATGAAAAAGTCATTAATTATAAATCTCTAACCTTCCACATTGTTTGTAACATTATAAGCAGATTTTTGAAGAAATTTCGACCAATGACAACCTCTGCGTCTAAAGATCTGCGACACTTTTGCTTATAAACGCGCCAATTGATTGATTTTCCACATCAGTAACAATTCATAACAGTTGTCATTCAAAAATATTGGTCAAAATCAAACCCTTGTATAGAAAGCAATGGCACTTGACAAAACATCATCACAAAATTGATATAGATTATTTTCCAAAATAGTGTAATAATCTCCGAACAAATGTATAACTCAGATTACCCTTATTGCATATAGCTACCATACATACTGCCAATTTTAAATACACAAGGTGCATTCCAAAGTAAACAGGACTTAAAAAAAAAACAGAACAAATAGTTTTTTCGGCAAAATTTATTTTTTTTTTTTTTCAAACTAGTCCTTTCTTCCTTCTGCTTCAAAACAGCCTTTTGAACGGTCCAAAAGCATGTGGAAGGAGTGTTTTAGTTCGTTGGTCGGTATGGCCGTCAGTATGCCGGTGCAAGCCTTTTGAATGGCCTCTACGTCTGAACAACCCTTTGCTTTCATGGGCAAATGCATTTTTAAGAAAAGGAAAAAGTCGCACGGTGCCATATCAGGTGAATACGGGGAGTGGTTAATGTGATTTTTGGTCAAATAATCGTCCTTCGAATATTGGATTCTGAGCAATTTTTGGTCGTCAGTCAATTTGTGCGGAACAAACCGTGCACACACCTTTCATAAGCCCAAATGTTCGGTCAAAATGCGATAAATCGATGTTTTGGAGATGTTCAATTCCATTTCCATGAATTTCAATGATGATTTCGGCTAATTTTTGATGAATTCTCACACAGTTTCAATGCAATTTCCGATGATCACGGATTTTGATTGGCCCACAAGTTGATCGTCGTTTATGTCCTCACGACCACTTTGAAAACATTGAAACCACTCGTGCACTCTGCTACGGGGAAGACCATCATTGAACTTGTCTCATCACCATCATTGAAACGTTTCGATAAAGGTTTTGCCAATTTTAAAACAGAATTTAATGTTGGCTCTTTGTTCGAAGTTCATTTTTGCGCCGATAACACAATCATACTGACACTTAGAACGAAATATCTTCACTTCCAATCAATGAAATGTCATGAAATTCTCACTCGACAATCGATAAAGACAGCAGATTCTACCGCACCAGTCGACATAAAGATAGCGCCACCATAGGGTGCTAGCTTCAAAAAGTCCTGTGTACTTTGGATTACTCCTTGTACTTCGATCTTTACCCTGATTTCATAGGGGACCGATGTACCATTTGACTATTCTTGGTAACGAAATGACTGATCTTTCTTGACGAAGTCGGTTAAGGACAAGTTCTTTAGGTATTGCTGGTGACATAAGAGTTATCATTTCGTTAATTCAAAACAAGATAATTCCATAGTAGTCATCGTAGCTACCAGTAAAATAGTCTTTGTAGTGATTAAACCTAAAGTTTGACTTAGTTTTTGTAGCATGTGTTGCTTTGCTTCACTTACTAAATATGTAGAGGCGTATGAAATGGCAGTATCTCATACTTTTTTAATCATGCTCCTGATCAGGATGTGAAAATACTCTTTGAACAGGAAGTTTCACGAACTTTAAACAATTCCACTTACTAGCAACATAACGGTTTAATACAGGAAACATAATTTTTAGCGTCACAAAAAAAACTTGCAAATGAAAATAAATATACTTTAATGTCAACATATATTTCCATTATATCTGTGGGAAATGTCTTCAGGCACTTAAAAATTTAAAGCTTAAATTATGAGTATTTGTGTACGTGTGTGTGTGCTTAACACACAATCAGCATTAACGCTAATCTACTTTCCGTTTCAGTTTAGTCGCGCATTGAATAGCTTGACAGCAACACATAGTAACTATATAGGCACGCACGTGTATGTGTATTAGAGCGGGTCGATTTTTTTTCTATAAAATCACGTAAGCTGGAACTGTTCTACGAATCACTTTGAACCAGTTTGCTTTAGAGACCATAGATCTAAAACCAGTTTCTTGCCAAAGATTTTTTAGCTGAAGGAAAAAAACTGAATAATTAGTTGTATTAGGGATATGTGATATACTTGTACGATCTAGGTAATTCCGACCAATGATCAATAGAACATCAAAATGCACATTCTTATTGAATTTCATTCATATCTCAAAAACCGACAAACAAAATCCATAAAAAAACTGGCTCCCTGTAAATCAACGCGCTCTTATGTATATACATTAGGTTGTTTTTCTTTTTATTGAACTATTAATTTTTTTCAGTCTAATAATTCACGAAATTTCCATGGAAATACCCTAAAAGAACTTCCCCGAAAAATTTACATACATACATACAATCTATAAAAATTCTATAAAGCCTTATATAAAAAGCCGAATATCTCGAGAAGTATTCATGATAGCGATTTTGACCCCGGATTTTTTTTATAGCAAATAAAATTTCCTACAAATTTGTCATGAACATTTTTTTATAACTCCTGTCATTTACGATATATATACAAAAAATTGCAGAATTCTTGGAAAAATCGGGTTTAGAGCCCCGTACTACCTCGCCGGTGTGAGTTAAGACTTTGCTGCACTAGGCACTTTCGTAGAGTGAACAATTCTGATAAATATGCGTCTAAAGTCAAAGCGATACCTCTGATCTGTAGGAATTTAAAGATAAAAACTCACGATTGTAGTGTATTTTCTATGGAAAATTTTTACAGGCCTTGGTCCAGTTCGTAATGTTAATATTAAGGGCTAAAATTTTCAGGGAAGTTTTTTTTGAGGATTTCCAAGGAAATTTCGTGACGGGACTGAAAAAGATTAATAGTTCAACACAAAAAAAAAACACCCTAATATACATACATGCATATATGCCATAAATATATATGTGTTTGGTTAAGCATATATGCAACTCCTATATGTATGTATATAAATAAGTTCTCAACGCATGTAAAGAAATTCATGTGTCAAGACAACGCTATTGGCAATTCTGGCAACAACTCATACTCACACACAAACACACTTTCATGCTCACATGCGCTCCTTGCATAAGACTGTGCGCTATTATCAAGGTGTGTGTAAAGAATTTCAAAGTCGACGCGCGCTGCCACCAAATTCCACAAAACCCAAATGCTTTAAGAACTTCACGACCAAATAGCTGAAAAGAGCCAGAATGTACGAATAACGGCTGCTGCGATGTGTGTAGTGTTATAGCACAAATAGCAACAACAACAACATTAATATTCGTTATAGGAATTAGTACATATATACATATTACAAGAATACTATATATATATCTTTATTTTAGAACGCGCTAGGTTATCAGAGCGTATGTGTCTGTGCTTTTGGCATGAGAAATTAAATCTTCCAACGCACAACATAGCGCGGCATACTTGAGCGTTTTGTACTTAGCTGTGATTTCGGCGCGTAACGGTTTAAAGCCAAAATCAAAAGCATAACTTAAGGCTTTTGAAAGTGTCAGCTGCTGGTTGTTGCTGCCATTTGTAGGCGAAGTAACAGCAAACGATACACGGTGATTGCATGACACACATGAATGGGCTAGATAAGGATTGGCGATTGTATATATATATATTTGTATATACATATATATCTATATATATCTATATATATATAATATATTATGTATAATAATAATAGTCGTTGTCATAAGTGTTTAACATCTGGTTGGTATTACTTTGAAGGCGACAAAATAAATATTGATGAATAAGTAAATATTATGCGTTTTATTTACATTTTCCGGATACTTTTTTGTCACAAATTATGCCGCATATTTAAGCTCTTTGTCAGCATTTTTGACGTTCAAATTTTCTAGTTATATCTATATATATATATATTATATTATTATCATATTCCTTCAAGGATTTATGTACACTTGTAAATCCGAAGAAGAAAATTTGTCGTATTTTTTCTAAAGATGCATAGACATTTAGAAATGCTCTAAGCATATAATTTAATAATCAGTGATTAATTTCTACAAATTATAGTTTCCCCTGTTCTCGCTGCTGATCTCAAGGAGAACCTTTGAAAAATTTTATCGGGGGTGAAAAAGACCAAAAAAAAAAAAAAATTATCAATATATATTATTGCTATAGATTAATGCTCGATAGTCTATTCAATATTTTAATTTTTGACAAAATTCTCCACTTCTCTAAAAAAAAATAGTTTTTGAAAAAAATTTACGCTTCAGAGTGGCCAAAAACAAGGTGACATTTGAATTTAAACTACGCGCGTCGAAGGATTTGGAGAATTATTTTGTTTTTTAGGTTGGTAGTACTGTAAGTCACATTTATGTCAAATTTCATGTCAAAATATTCATTTTGTCGTTTTGTGAGCTGCTAAAAGTGAGTTTTTCGTTTTTTGCGATGTCGAAATTTGTTGAGCAAAGAATCTGCATTAAATTTTGTTTACGGAATCACTTATCTGCTGCGGATACGTTGAGAATGGTGCAGAAAGCCTTTGGTGATGAGGCTATGTCTAAAAAAGTGTTTACAAGTGGTATAGTGGGTTCCAAGCCGGCCGTGAACGTGTCGAAGACAAAGAGCGTTCAGGGCGACCATCAACCTCAATCGACGAAACTCACGTTCAAAAAATCAAAGATTTGGTGTTGAAAAACCGTCGATTAACAATTAGAGACCTTGCTGATGAAGTTGGCATATCGAAAGGCTCAGCCAATACCATTTTGAAGGATGGTTTGGGCCTCAAGCCCGTCAAATCTCGACTGGTACCGAAAATATTGAATTTTTTGGAAAAAAGGCGTCGCGTTGAAGTGTGTGAAACGATGCTTTCCGACTACCAGGGTGTCATGAAATGCATTATAACTGGCGATGAGACTTGGATCTATGCTTATGACCCCGAAACAACCGATCAATCGAGCAAATATCGTGCCAAAAGAGAGTCGGGACCAAAAAAATCGCGCCAAAGTCGCTCAAAAATCAATGTCATGTTGACTGTTTTCTTCGATTATCGTGGTGTTGTGCATTGTGAATTCCTTCCAACCGGTCAAACAGTCAACAAGGAATATTATTTGAACGTTATGCGTCGTTTGCGTAACGCTATCCGCCTTAAAAGGCCGGAATTGTGGAAAGAAAATTATTGGTTTTTACACCACGATAATGCACCATCCCATACTGCCCTCGTAATTCGTGATCATTTCGCCAAGAACACAACCCATATCGTTCTGCAAACCACCGTATTCACCTGATCTGGCGCCGTGCGACTTCTGGCTGTTCACCAAGCTCAAAAGACCACTCCGGGGACACCGTTTTTATACGATGGAGGAGATTCAAGCCGCAGCGAAGACGGAGCTGAAGGCCATCCCGGAAAGTGACTACAACCAGTGTTTCGAAAATTGGAAAATCCGTTGGCATAAGTGCATTGGATCGAAAGGGGTTTACTTTGAAGGGGATGAAATTGATTTGGAAGAATAAATAAAGAATTTTCAAAATAAATACAATGTCACCGTAATTTTTGTGTATGTCGATATACCTTAGAAATAGGCAATATCTTAGAATCTACTGACCCGCTTTGCAATCATTTCGCACCATTTCTGAGTTAGTCACATTATCGGCATAGCGTAACCAGCGCCTTGCCTGACTCCGCCATTTTTATACTTTCCTTGTAACCTCACGCTTTGGGCTTCGTAAACACCTTTGTCACATGCGTGAACACGCATATAGTACATAAAATATTAACGGAACACAATACTCGCAAACAACACCATTGTAATAGTCACAATTGTATTGAATTTTTCGGTAACTACTTTTGAATTTTTCATAGCACTTCACTCACATATTATATATTCAAGTGCAAACACTGTTTCTGCTGCTTCCCCTTTACAGAGCGTGAAAATTTTACAACACACGCAGTTCTATGTATTATTATGGCACAATATTAGCACGCCTATATATGAGATTTTATCAACGTACCTGTGTATTGGTGTCACACAGTGCGCACTGCATAAATTTCGGGGTCCATATCGGGTCTTGACATGTCTCCGGTTAATACTGTTATTTCTTTTATTATTATGTTTTATCATTGTCATTGCTTTTGTGCCACTTGTCGTTGACAACTACCGTTGTTTTCATTGTTTTTGTTGTTGTCATTGTCGGCGTTCATTGGAAATCTGTTCACAAGCTGTTAAATATGACAAAGGCAGAGGTGAATGTTGCCGCACGAGCTGTAGGTTAAAGAGGTGTTTGTATTCTTTGTTGTTGTTTTTTGTTCTTGTTTTCATTTTGTTCTTAAGTCTGTTTTTGGTGAACAAATAAAATAAAGGTATGGTGAAAATGAAGCGGAGAATTTTTTTTTTCAAATTGTCAGTCAGGTACCAGCTACTCTTTTCGAATATGTGATTTCATGTGCTTGCTCAAACCATTTTGGTAAGTTTTATAGTCTTTCGAGGTTCAATATCATTTTGAGCTCGGATTCTTAACGTTTCTATTGTCAATCCCCAGCTAGAAAATACCAAAAAAGTCTATTCTTTACAGAAACTCGACTTTAGACATAAATAATATCGTACCTGTGAAGGCAAATATAAAAATGGATCTTAGATATTTTTAATTGATCAAAATTAGTTTTTATTACAAACATTATTACTAGAAAATAACAGTTTATTATTTGAGCGAGTATTTCAGCTCAATCATTTTATTAGATAACAGTAATTCCGCACTGAAGTTTTTCATTAATCCTTAAAATATCGGTTGACCTGAGAATCAAATCTGATATCAACCTTACAAATAAGAAAAACTCTAACGAAATTAAAGCTAAGTTTCAATATAATGGCTAGTTAAGACCAGTCTATTAAAACTCAACAGCTTAGTAGTCGATCTAACTCTACCAGAAATAGCACTCTATCACTCTAACTGGAGTTCATCCTGATGGTAACTCTTATATAAGATTGTAAAATATGCCCCTTCCGCTTTTTTTCTCTTTACTCAATGCTTTATAAAAAGTGTTCTTCATAATACCCCCTCGTAAAGCCCACCTCCTTATTTGCGAATAACTAGGACAGCCACTTTTCACAAGCCTCTTTTGAGTTCAACATTGCATCAACAAGGGCGTTTGCCATGGACAGGAACAGGTGGTAATCACTTGGCGCTATGTCCGAGCTATTTGGTGGATGCGATAAATCCACCCATCCGAGTTCCCGTTGTTTCTAACGAGTCATCAACGAAGTGTGTGGTCTAGCATTGTCCTGGTTGAACACTACACCCTTCCTGTTGGGCAATTCTGGACACTTCTGGTCGATTGCCTGCTTCGAGCGGTACAGTTGTTCGCAGTAGATGGTAGAATTAAGCCTATGGCCATATGGGAGCAGCTCATTGTGGATGATTCCCTTCCAATCCCACCAAATACACAGCAGAACCTTCCTGGCCGTCAATCCCGTCTTGGCCACTATTTGGGACGATTTACCGGCCTCCGACCACGGCCGTTTTTGCTCGATATTGTCGTATGTGATCCTTTTTTCGTCGCCAGTCACCATCCGCTTCAAAAATGAGTCGAGTTCGTTCCGTTTCAGCAGCATATCGCAGGCGTTGATTCGGTTCAGAAGGTTTTTTTGCGTCAAATCATGCTTCACCCAAACATCAGGCTTTTTTGTATATCCAGCCATCTGCAGATGGTTTAAAATGGTTTGGTGACTAACTCCCATTTTCTGTGCGGTGTCCATGAGGGATGCCACATGCCGGTCTAACTCAATGTTTTTCATGATTTGATAGGTATTCGTCGTCACAAGTCTTCCGCCGGCTGGCTTATCCATTGTGTCGTTTTCACCCGCTCTGAATCGTCGAAAGCATTCCTTCGCAGTTCGAAGTGATGTAGTACCATCCCCTAAAACACCATTGTACTCACGGAACTTTTCTTTAGCGGATTTGCCTTTAACCAAGGAAAACTTTAAAATAGCGCGATTTTCGGAGCTTTTGGTATTGCTCAACGTCAGTTTACACAGCCGTGTTAGTCTTGCGGCGGTACAAAACTCCGACATCGCGACAATTGATGAAGGGGTAGTGCGTGTCGATTCTCTTTTCATGGGTCTCTTCAAAGACTTGGAGCCTAGTGAATATTTGGTCAGTTGTTGAATTTCCAGGCCTAAAGTCCCCCTTATAAGGTCCAATCAGTTTGTCGACGGTGGGCTTTAATCTTTCACACAATACGCTCGATAGAACCTTATATTCGATGTTGAGGAGGCTTATCTCATGGTAGTTGGCGGAGACTGTGGGGTACCCTTTTTTGTGGATTGGGCAAAGCACACTTAAATTCCAATTGTCAGACATGCTTTCGTCCGATCATATTCTAAAACTTTATTGTGTTATGCGATTACAGTCGAGCGGAGATGTTAGATGCAATTTATAATCATAAGGCTGGCACTATAGTCGTCTTTGCCAGTCATGTCGGAATAATGCACCACTTACTGACTTAAAAGTCAATATTGCCAACTTAAAGAATTTATAGGCCCTATGGTTCTTCAATCATCATCAACCCTATATCTCCCACTGGAGCAAAGGGCCTCAACAAACATATAATAACTTTGCCCTGGATTGATATTTATTACCATCGATTTATATCTGTTTTCGATATCTCAATGTTTACTTCCAAATATGTATGCAGCTTGTACATATGTATATACAGTTGCATAACCTGTTCCCTCATGCCCATAGCTTACAATATATTCGACAGTAATTAAATAACATACTCGTACCTATTTCGAAATGCATTTCAATTAATTTGAAATGCAAAAACGTGACAAAGCGTAAGCCAAGCGTCGCAGGAGAGGGAATGCTGTGGCGGCCTCGATTCCAATTAAATTAGATTTATTGGTTGGTATTTATGCCAACGTGAGCACATACATACAAATACTTTAATGCTGTTTGTCAAATGCCACAACAAATATGCGCGCACATAGAATTTTATTGAATTAAAATGGACGTGTTTATAATTATTATTTATATTTATCTACATATTTGTGCAACTAATTGGGTTATTGTTGATGGGCTTAAAATTTATTTCGTTTCATTTAATTAACTATGCTTGCATGTAACTTCTATTACATAAGAGTGACCGCTAACTGCTGCATAACGGTATCATAGTGGGGGGTGTCCAACCGTTTTCGATTATGTGTGATATGTGTGGTTGGATGTGCCATATCAAAGCTTTTAACATATGCTATAAATATATAAGAGATAATAGGGACAACAATGACAGTTCATAATATGGTATACAGTGTAATTCATGCTGCGCCTTAGGAAAGTAAGTTATACAAAGACTTGTTCGACTATCCAATATTATATATGTCTCAAAGAGCAAGCCCAACGATAAGAGTGATGTTCCTTATTGCCTTTGCAAATCCAATAAATTCTAAAAACATTTAAGCGAGGAGGCTATTGTTTACAATTTTTTGCACTGCGGGAACAACCCTGTTTAAAGAACACACTACAATGTATAGCGTTCCAATTTTTATCTCATAAAAGTTGAAAGTACCGTGAAATGTATGAACGCAGAGTCTTCTAATCTCGCTGAATTGTTACCGAAATTCAAACTAGTTGGAGGCCTAAACGATCTTCAACATTTCTTAGGAAAGTACAGAGGACTTTGGTTTTCAAAAATTAAATTTCATGGTAAATCTGGTGCTATATAAAATGCATAAAAAGGTATTATTAATAAAGTAGAAAATCCAAATCAAATTTATTCCACCTTCTCAAGAAAATCTGATTTATTCATTTTAGAGAGTGTTTTTGTAGTTCTAAAAATAAAAATATTTCTATATGTATTAGGGTGCGCGTTGTTTTCTAAGTTGATTTATTTATTACAATCGACCTGTGAAATCGCATTTTTTCTTCTAAAAGAAACAACTTAGCAGCGCAAAAAAGCTCTTTGTTTGTCATTTATATCGCGTCTAAATCTGTTTAATATTCCTATGTGTTTCAAATGCAATTTTTTAAGGGGTGAGGGGTAGTCAGAATTTTCAAAAAATTATTATTATTTTTTTTTTTTTGCATTTCCTTTAAGTGTAATATCTTAAAAATTTTCTCTGAAAACTTCACGTTGATCCGACAATTAGTTTTTGAGTTATCGACAAATAACAAAGAGAGCTGTGGCACTTCAAAGCGCTAGTGTGAAACTTTAAACGCGTTTTCCTCAAAACTATGTTTTTTGAAATGGTGACAACTGTAACTCGAAAACCGCTCAGTAGATTTTAATGAAATTTGTACAGCTTTTAGAATACATAATAATCTCGGGCCTGATCGAAGGATTTTTTTTTCAAAAATTTCGATTTTTTAAGACCAAGAATTGTTGAATTTTTCCCAAAGATTTAGAAAAAAATTCTTGAGGCCGCCATTTTGGTAATTTTGAAAAAAAAAATAAAATCTTTCGATCAGGCCCAGGATTATATATTTATAAAGCTATGTTTTTTTGTCGATTGATATTAGGTGAATCTCCAAGGACTTATGTTTGTCACCGCAAGTACCTTTTTTGCAACTGGGTCAACACAAACAACTATAACTTTGAAATAAAATTTTTTTTTTTGAAATTTTCGTGACATCAAGTCAACACATTCTATAATAATGCCATATTACTACTTTTGTAAAATAACATGATTTAATAGCAAAAAAAAATTACTGAAAATTCTCATTTTTTCGTGCCTCTGACCCCTTAATATTTTGCACTAAGCAAGTAAAAAGAAAAAGTAAAATTCCAATTTCAAATTTTTGGCTCAACAAATAAAGTTTGATTGGTGTTTCCACAAGTACATTCCTTTAAAAGTTATCATATGGCTTAAACATTCATACAATTGCCTTATAAATTATGCGTTGCTCATACGACATGGCGCACTTGTATGAATACAGTACACTTGCGGCATAATTACAGATTATAACAACAGCTTATAATTTTTAAATGAATATTTTTTTTATGGAAAGAACTAATAAGATATTTTTTTTAAATCCGAAATTTTTACACGCGAATATCGTTTCTTTGGGCTTGGGTGATAATGGTCACTCTAATATATATGTACATAAACATATTGTCACCAAAAATATATAAGAATGTATTATCAAAAAATTCGAAATTGATGGTTTTATTATTTGAAATTTACTACTTCAAATTATATACATATAATATAACCCAGTTTTAACAAACACTTCTATTTTATTTCACTCATGTCACATTTTATATCGTGTTTCATTCATTCCACTGTAAATTTCCGAAAATGTTGTTAAGTTATTTTGTGTTTTGTATGATTTTTATATTTGTTATATACATAAGCACACATCGAATATTGTGATTACATATAGCAACAATTTATTAGCCCACGTTTGCACTTTTTTGTATGTAAACATTGATTTCACTTTTTGCATGCAACGAATTCGTTTAATTGCTTTCACAATGTGGTCCAATCAAATCAGACTAAAATAAATTATACAAAATTAATAATGCTGTACTAATAGCAGAGTGCTTATTCAAAATTTTGATCAGAGCTTAATAGGATGATTCAACGGTTTGTTGCACACATCGAGTGCATTGGCATGATATAGACCATCGAAAAGAATAACACCGAGAGGCGGAGTCTAGAGGCAAAATAAAGAACTTTTTTTAAATTTTGTATTTCTAACCAAATTTGGTGTAAGAAATCCTTGCGTATGTTGGAGAAAGCTTACGGCGAGTTGCACAAAGCCCTCAAATATGGTCGAGAGATCGTAGACATGCCTCCTTCTGGACGACCTTCGACCTCTTTAACTGGTGAAGATATTGAAAAGTGAAGGATATGGTGATTGACAGTTGTCAGGCAAATATTAGAGAGATGGCAAGGGAGGTCGATCTTGTGAGGCCATTAAAATGATTTCGATGAATATTTCGGGTACGAAATGCGTTTTCTGTCGACTCCTCCCGATAAAGCTGAATTTTTTTCAAAAAAGAATATCGTAAACAGGTCTCCGTGGAGAAGCTTGATCGTGAAATTTCGATCAGGATGGTTTACGAGTCTGATATGCAAACAAATCAACAAATCATCGAAATGGAATTCATTTTCAGTCGATTAATGAGAAAAAATAAAATTTGTTGAGAAGGAGCTGAAGGCCATCCCAAAAGATGTTTATGAAAAGTGTTTCAAGCACTGGAAAAATCGTTGGCGAAGTGTATTACATCTGATGGGGAATACTTTGATGATACCAATGAATAATTAAATATTTTGCCTTTTATTTACAATTTGCTGGTACGTTTTTGTATGTGAATGTGATTTGAAGAAATAATCATTAACACCCAATCTTTAAAATATTTAACTTTCACACTTTTTAATAGATTTGAAGGATGAGGATCCAATCACTTATTTTTGGTTACGTTCAATGTTCTTTTTTTACACTATTTTTTTTTTTTTTTTTTTTGGTTTAAAAAAATAAGGGTTTCATCATAGGTTCTACGACTTCCATAACACTGCCTGTAGAAGGGGTGAAGACATATTTTTTTCTCTTCTTTACTGGCGTAGACACCGCTTGCGCGATTATAGCCGAGTTAACAACAGCGCGCCAATCATTTCTTCTCTTCGCAAGGTGGCGCCAATTGAAGATTCCAAGTGAAGCCAGGTCGTTCTCCACTTGATCTTTCCAACGCTGCGGTGGTCTTCCTCTTCCATAGCCCATAAAATGACTGCCGTCCTTCCACTTGCATTTAAACCAGGTTCAGGTTGGTAAAAAATCGGTGATATTTTAATGTTTTCTTAAAAATTATGTGGTTTAGCTGTAAATTAGAATGGAATTTTTCTATAGCCCCACTTAACCACAAATCACTAATATTGTGAAATCCAATCCTAAGAGTGGCGCTGGTGACCAGTTTTATTTTTTGGATTTGAATGCAAAAAAAAATTTCTTGATCGACAGTTTATATAAGTGGTACTGCCTGCAAATGCCAGCATCGGCGGTGCTTGAGTGCGCACTGCAAAAGCTAAGCTTTGGCAGCTGCAAAAAAGCTTTCCAACAATGCAAAGACGACGATAAAACTTGGCCGACAATTAAAACAATCTGTAACAACCATTAAAACTGCAATGCATTGGCACTTTGCTTGCGCTAAGCCTTTCTTAAGCTAAGCGTAGACTAAAAAGAACAAAAACAACAACTCCGGGAATTCCCAACAAAGCGTGGAGCCTTAATGCCTTCTACTTCAAGCGACGGCTGCAGCAGCGGCAACAATGTTGGCTAAATGGCAAACGAATTTGCAATTCCGGAAAGTGTTGCCGAGTGTTGCAGATGCTGGAAGTAGCGAAAACAAGCGCAACAATAACAATAACAAATAACGGTTGACTAGCAAAGGCTACAAATAGCGGCGTGCACAAATGTGTGTGCGTGTTGCAAGCTGTTAACATTACTGCGTTGCATAAATCTCAAAATCTCTTTCAGCGCGCGCGTGTGTGTGCGCAAAAGTAGTGGCATGATGAAATCTTATGCGTTCGCAACCAATTTTTGTTTACTCGCCTTCTGCGCTCGCCGCCATCGAACGACTCTAATACGCTTTCAAAGCGCAGACAAGCCTCGCTATGGAGCTCGGAGCAAAGTCCATTTCGCTTCCATTTTCGCGCATCTGCTTTTTGTTGCGCGCTTTCTTACTGCTCCCATGTTAAAATACACGTACTTTGTTTGTGTGTGTGTGTGTGTATGTGTGATGTTTGTGTGCTTTTATGCGTTGCTCACTTTCGGCAAAGATAAATTAGTTGTACGAGCAACCAAACGAGATAAAGTTAGCAGTGTGAAGCCCACTGACAGCCAGTGTTGCCAACGACATGCGCTGTACTAGCATAGCTTTGATGTTGCGAGTTGCAAGAACCAGTTTTCCAATTTGCCAATTTCGTGCAAGCAAAATGTAGCAAAAAAGACAGAAAAACCAAAGAACAAAACAACAACAAAAACAAGGGTTGAAATAGTAGCTAAAGCCAGAGCGCCGGCAGAGCCGCACGCGAAGGATATGTGTAGTGGAAAAATGGCGAAATTTGTGGCGATTTATTGAAGCCAAGTTTAATTGCCACTTTGAAGAAGAATAACAGCAAAGCGAAAATAACAGTAAACTCAGGCAGCGCGTGTAATCTGTGGAATTGATGAAATGTGCTTTCCTAATGGCGGAAAAAAGAAATGTGTACGCTGCAAATTCAATATGAAAGACGACGTAAGCCGCTTTGAGCACTAGTTCTACAAGCTAGAAATGCTACAGCAAAAAGGGATGATAAGTCACAAGTGGATTTCGTTCGAAGAAAGATTACGAAAAAGCTCTCACACAAATTGCTTTTTTAAAAATAAAACAAAAACATCCTTGCAGGACTTGGGCTTAAAATATCACGGATTTCAATTGGTATATTCTTATTTGTCGGGAAAGGTATTTAACACTTTGAGCTTTATTAATTCTTTTACCTATGGTAAGGCAATAAAAATTTAGAATATCAGTTTTCATACTTTAAAATAATAATCTTCAAAGCTGAAGCCCTAACAGGGTGTCTTTTTTTAATCGTCTTTAAATCTTCTTCTTTACTGGCGTAGACATCGCTTACGCGATTATAGCCGAGTTAACAACAGCGCGCCAGGCGTTTCCTATTTTCGCTACGTGGCGCCAATTGGATATGCCAAGCGAGGCCAGGTCCTTCTCCACTTGGTTCTTCCAACGGAGTGGAGGTCTTCCTCTTCCTCTGCTTCCCGCGGCGGGTACTGCGTCGAATACTTTCAGAGCTGGAGTGTTTTCGTCCATCCGGACAACATGACCTAGCCAGCGTAGCCGCTGTCTTTTAATTCGCTGAACTATGTCAATGTCGTCGTATATCTCGTACAGTTTATCGTTCCATCGAATGCGATATTCGCCGTGGCCAATGCGCAAAGGACCATAAATCTTCGCAGAACCTTTCTCTCGAAAACTCGTCACGTCGACTCATCGGTTGTTGTCATCGTCCATGTCTCTGCACCATATAGCAGGACGGGAATAATGAGTGACTTATAGAGTATGGTTTTTGTTCGTCGAGAGAGGACTTTACTTTTCAATTGCCTACTCAATCCGAAGTAGCACCTGATGGCAAGAGTTATTTTGCGTTGGATTTCCAGGCTGACATTGTTGGTGGTGTTTACGCTGGTTCCAAGATAGACGAAACTATCTACGACTTCAAAGTTGTGACTGTCAACTGTAATGTGAGAGACATTACACAATTTAACAGTTCAATTGAAAAGCTCCCGGCCTATCATAATAAAACAAAGTTTTTAAAAAAAAAGTACGTTTCGGCGAACACCTCTTCATTCGACAAAAATTTTTCGGCAGCTGTGATCCAGAGTTTTAAAATCTAGTGGATGCGGAAAAAATTCGAAGTCCAGTTCAAGCATTTTTGCCATCGTTTTCACTGGCTTATGACACGTCGAATTGACTTGGTGAAATAGCACTTCCTTTTCTGCAAATGCGGCCGTGTTTCGGTGACTTCGTCCTTCGAACGGTCCAGTAACGTTATTTAGTATTTGCTGTTGATAGTGTTTCCTTTTTCACGGTAGTCTATTCCATGTGCATCCCAAAATACATGCGCCATTACCTTGCCAGTCAACTGCTTTCTTGTTCCAAGCTTTGGAACGGATTCATCGTGTGCAGTGTACTCGGATGACTGTCGATTGAACTTCGGCGTGAAATTATGGAGTCATGTTTCATCCATTGTCGCATATCGATGCAAAAACTTGGGTTTCTTACACATGAACATCTCCAAACACTGTTCCAAATCAAGAACACGTCGCTGGTTTTGGTCAAAAGAGAGCTCGCGCGGCACTTAGTATGCACAGAGCTTTCTCGTACTCGAAATTCGTGAATAATATGATGTGTACATTCAAATTATTTTGTGAACACTCTAGATATTTTTGTCGGCAATAACCTCTTTTGGGCGTCCACTGCGTTCACCGTGAAGGTGCTTATTTCATCACGTCGCAACTTAGCATACAAATCATTGATGATTAATTTTTTTAGGGCAGTGCCCGGAATCTCGTCATTAAGCCAAAATTATGTTTCAACTATAAATGTTTCCTCTCAAAAATCAATTCAATTTACCATTAGACCGTCACTTGAGGATTTATTGGTAGAAATATAAGGTTTGTCCGGAAATTATTAGGACAAATTTTTTCCGCCGTGACTGTACTTCGGAGCGTGCGCGCACCGATTAGATTCGGTAGCGGGCATTCTTAGCCAACGAACTAGCGGCTGGTCAGTTGTCTCCGAGCACCTGGCGAGTCAGGGTAAACCTTTTCGAATGAATGAACAAATCCAAAGTGAAGCTAATACTCATTGTCTTTTTTGACATCACAGCCACCGTCCACCATGAATTTGTTCTTCCTGGAAAACCCGTCAACGCCAAGTTTTATGTCGAAGTTCTCAAGAGACTCAAACGAAGGGTCAATTGGGTCCAAAAAGACATCGCAGCCAATTGGAAGTGGCACCACGTCAACGCCCCTACTCACATTGTCTTTCTTGTGAACAGCTACCTAACTAAGACCAACGCTTCCGCAGCCGCTCTCAGCCTAGATGTGGCCCCCCCGAACTCTTTTTTGTTTTTTTGCCTAAAAAGGCCGGTGAAGCATTTTGAGATGACAGAGGGAATCCAAGCAGCAAGCATCTCGGCTCGGTGAAGCATTTTGAGATGACAGAGGGAATCCAAGCAGCATGCATCTCGGCCCTCAAGGCTATTCCGGAGAATGCGGAGCGTATGGAAAAGCTTTTAATATCTAAGAATTTCGAAATGCTTTAATCTGAACTTTATTTTTGTTATTGAGTGCAGAAGCCGGGGACAGTACGTCTTGTCCCAAGACTAGTTCTGATGATTTGCGTAACCCAATTAAATATCTCATTAACTTCATCTTCAGTCGGGACCAGTTGAACTGCATTATGCAGGAAGTTCTCGCATTTGACCGAAGTACTAGTAATCACCTGATAACACTGATGCTGAATTTAAAGCACTTTATAAATGCCCTCCAGAGACACGATTTATTTAGCGGCGGGTATTGCTAAGAATAAATTTGCTAAGCTTCAGCAGTTAAAAATACTTCCTATAAATAAACACTGCTTTAGTGGATGAAAAGTCTCAAAACAGTTTTTACATCATCCGTTCTTGAAATTTGTAAAAGCCGTCAAATTAAAATCGAAAGTCTTTTGTTGATTTGTTAATATAGGGTCCTAGAGAAATTTATTAATGCTCTAAGGACTAATAGTTAACTTTCTAGTGAAATGTATATACTATATAAGAGTCCTTATTTGCAGAACCTGGATATCAGTGAATTTTTATATGAGTTATTATATCTTGCTGAAAGGTAGAAGCGATCTCCTCTCTCACATATATTTGCCCACATTTATCAAAATATCGGATTGTAGAGCAGATGTTTCTATAATCAATTCAAACAGAAAGCTGTACGGAAAATTCTTTATTATTAAATATCTACATACTCACTGTTAACGGAGACTTAGCGAAGTGGTTTACACGATCTAAAAGTAGTGATTTTGGCTTGGAATATGAAAACAGGTTAAACAAGTCTGAAGATGTGGAACTGGAAGAATTACGGGATGAAGTTTGTTATCAAACACAAGAAGAGCACACAAAACCTTCATCGAATAAATTCAAAAGGAAAGGAAATGGGCGTCATGTAAACTGAAGCCAATTGACTCTAAAATTTAATTTTACATGTCAGAAGTACTGCTTGTACGGGACCAAAAGAAGTCGTTTTTGTACCGTTTTGTGACAGATGATGAAAATTGGATCTGTTAGAGCAACATTAAATGCAAATAACTATACGTATATAAGAAAGCCTGCCATCCAGCCAAATCAACGGCAAAGTCGAAAAGCCATAACGCTAAGGTAATGCTCTATATTCGGTGGGATAAGAAGAGCGTGCTGTGTTATAAGTTTTCAACATCCAATGAAATCATTAACGGGAAACACTTGCGGGAACAAATCACCAATATGAAGCGAGCGATTGCCAAAAAGTGATCGAAATTTTAAACTACATACAAGACATTTTCCATTATGACGCGGCTCGGCTTCATGTTGCAAGACCGTTTCAAAACAATTTGGAAAACAGAGGCAGGGAAAGCCTTGTCACACTCAACTTATAGTCCAGACAATGCCACTTTTGACTATCATTGATCGGTCGATGTAGAACGAACTCACTGGAATGCGGTTCAGATCAGAATCGCATATCGAAAATACGGTAGAATTCTACTTTTCCGCCAAGCCGATGCAGTTCTTTGAGGATAGTATTCATAAATTGCTAGAAGAATGGGAAAATGTTAGAGCTTCAGATGGGCAATGACTTGAATAAATCTATTGCAAATGTTTTTCTTAAATAAAGTCTCAATTTTTGAAAAAAAAAGCTGCACGAGTGTAGTTATATACTGTGGGCAATAAATAATAAGACTTTTTTATTTAAATTTCGCCGAAAACACATTCGTGGAAATATTTTTTTTTTTTTTTGTTAATAGGGTGACTACTTTGGGGGAGTGATATAGATTTTGAAGTACATATAAATTAAGCATTTCAAAATTATGAAAAAGTCTTACTATTTTTTGCTCATAGTATCAACATTTCTTTTTACAAAAATAAAAGCAGGTAGATGTTTGAGTGCAGGCCGCAAACCATTTTTCCCGTTATATTTTACTAAGAAATATTTTTTTCGAAACCTCATGTGCTACCCTAGTAAAAATATATAAATGCAAATTTGGCGATTTGCTGCTTACGAAACGCACACTTACACACTTACATAAGTATATTATTTATTTGAGTGTAGCTTTAAGCAAAAGTGCTACAGCACAACAACTACAACAACAATAAATTGTAAAGGAAACAATCAACAGCTGTGCCAAACGACTGGCTGTGCAGAAAGTTGCAACATTAAAAACTCATCACGCCAAAATATGGCAGTCTCAGCGCCACTGCTAACGGTTTCGCCGAAACACAAGCACTCATATCTTGATATGCACACATTTGCCGCCGTTGTTGCACTTAGCTTAAGTACATACACGCAGTGCGTTTGTTGATTGTTGCAACAACTTAAGCACAACTCGTTGCGAAAATATTTAATTCTATTAATTAGAAGTGACGCTGATATGCTGCAACAGCGAAAAACACACATACACACATGCTCATACAATTGCATACTTGCAACATGGTTGTGCTGCAGGATGGCGCCTCCACATATGGGACACACTTTGACGAAGCACTCAAAATAAGCGCTACAACTGCACATAAACTAATGTGGCATGCAACAAACATTTGTATGTAACTGTAAATACACATACACAGACATATATATTTTTGGTGTTATTGTATGTGCAACAAAGTTCGTTTGCGTGTTTTAATTAAGTTGCCGTTATGCAAATACACGCGAGTGTATGCGCACAGCAGCATGCATGCAACATCCGTTGTTGCTACAAGCAATTTTAAACACTTTCAGCGAGAAGCTGTATTTGCCGCGTTACAAGTGTCGAAGTAAAACATTAGCAAAGCACCACGCACACACACACACACAGCCACGCTGCAATAATACAAATGTCGTTTGCGATAATTCTGCAACAAACTGAGTAACAACAACAACAACAAAAAAACAACAACGGCTGCAGCATAAACAACATGCTGCCAATAACAATGCCACAGCATGCAGATTCGAGCAAAAACAATGAAGTGTTAAATGTAATTTGCTGATAAATACACAGACGCGCACACACACACACCCGCATAAAAGCATACAGTTCTGTACATTTGTCAACACACTTACACACAGACATGCCACATCGAGTGCCCTGCAAATACACAAACGTTGTTGCATCAACAAAATGCTTTTCACTGTTGTTGCGCCAACATTAGCAACAACCACAACAACAACAACTACAAAACTAATAAAACTCTTTTTACCGCTTGCATTTCGAGCCTTCGTCTAAATTGCAGTTTGCCAATATCGTGCTTTGGCACACAGAGCAGCGCTGCGTCTGAATATTGCAGGCGTGGCGCATTGGTTGCGGATGTGGCACGCAAAATGGAAATGAAAATTGTTGAAAAATTAATTATTCAAACGGATTTGGTAGTAAGTGTTGTCGCAACTACTGTTGGTTGGTAAACGGTTGGCACTAAAACGGATATATGTGTGCGTATGTGTGTGCAGAAAAGCTCTTACTTCCCAATTGGGAAAGCCTTTGATGTATTGGCAACGAGAATGGCAATATTGAACGTGGTGTCAAATCAGTTACCTGGAGAATATGAGAGAACAACAAGGGCAAGAAGCAAATATAAAGAATATCAGGACACTTCTTTGGATCAATGGAGTTCGAATGTTGAATGATGATCGAGTAATAGTCAAATATCTCTATTTTTGCGGTCTTGTGAAGTCTTCTGGCGCTAGAAAGTGCAAAATTAGTATTATTTGGGGCAGCGCAGGAAAGTGTTAACTTACGTCTTTCAACGGAGTCGACATATAACTTTTTTATTAGTACAAAAAAAATAGCAGTACACAATTTTTTGATATGTTTGGTGGAATGAGAAAGGAATCATCCGCTATGAGCTGCTTCAACCTGGTCGAACGATTGATTCTACATTTTACTGTCAATAACTGATGAGATTGAAGCAAGCAGTCGAAAAGAAAGGCCAAAACTGATCAAGAGAATGGGCTTCTCGACAAAAACTGGGAGAGCTTGGCTGGAATTTTCCACGTCGAATAGATTTTCTGATCTGAGTTCCTTTTAAAAGACTTTTAGATGAAAGCAAAAACGAAAACATCAAAGAAACTATGGATGTTTGAGGAGACACCTAACTGAATATGAATGAACTCAAAGTATCAAATGGGGTTGGCGCGAAATATTAGAGCTCGGCAGACGAAATTTTTTATTCACGCTCAGATCAATTTTTACTCGGACTACTCCATTTATATTATTCGCGCAAACCAAATTGGAACACATTTTTTTTCTCGATTAGTACAACCTTTTTCGATGTGAAATTTGACCTAGTGACAGCAATAAAGTTAAAGAATCTATGCTCTAAAACCGACAGTTTGTCATCATAAAGATAGCAGTGGATCACAAAGTCTTTTCTGAATCGACTCAACAAAGTTTGGTTAATTTTTTGGGTATTGAGCGTGTCTATAGGAAAAAGCCTGATTCTTTTACAAAACCAACGTTGAGTGTAGGTTGTAAAAGAAATGCTTCACAACATGGTTGATGACTCAACAATCATGAAATGCATAATCTTTGCAGACGAGACGTCTTTAGCCATATCAACCAGCTGGGTAGCGCTACCTGCCCAATTATAGGACCGGATATTTCAGGTACAGGCACAACAATTATTATGCGGTTTCTCTTCCGAAGCTGTTGTTTCATTTTCATTCGATGGAGGGATGGTTCGCCTTCTCACTTTGGCTCTCCTTCAAACGAATGTTCTTTGAGGAGGATACTTGGTCTAAGGTCGGAAGTTGTGAACTGCTTCAGCCATATGTAAAAGAATCGTTTCTGGCCACTTCCACGTGAATGATAATCAGAGAACTTTCCTCTCATGCGTAAACTTCTACACATGACTCCATTCTCCAAACTAGGGCATATGACTAAGACGAAACTGTCCAAAAATCTAGCGAATGGCGCTATTGAATGCATGTGAAGTTTTGGTGATGAACTAATGTCTTTAGATTGCCCAGAGACCCAAAATCTTGAATATCAGTGGCAAAGTCAGTTCCTACAGAGAAGACAGTTTTTATATATAAAGCTTCATATAAGTATAAACAACCTTCTGTTATTTCTTGCAGCTTAGCTGTCTCTTATTTCCATTTAAAAAACACTTACTACTACTTTTTATAAATATCTTTGTTCTGAACGATATTTTTTAAATTTTAAAGCTAAAAATTAGCAGCTAACCTCTCACTTATAAATAACAATTAAAGAGTGACGTCATTTTCAACGCCTCCTCCATTTCCTGCTGGGTACACTATACATAGTACAAGCAAGGTGTTGTTAAGAATTTGTTCAAGGTAAATGCATAAAGAAGACGATTTTCTGATAGCAAGGTAAAGCTTCTCAAAGCAATGCAACTTAAGAGGCGACTTAGTGTACCCGAAATGATTGCGAAGCTCGGGACTGCGGCATAGTACAGGTGCACCATATTTACATAGATAGAGTATTTCTAAGTATTTCTAAGACTACAACAAAACTGCATACAAATGAAGTATCACTGTGTAAGTAGCAAGCATTTGAAACTCGTTTCATTTGCACTAAGCCAGTAGCCGCAGTAATTTGCATTAACAGAATTGAGCTCTTTTGCTGGTGTAAGTGCATCTTTTATACTATGTCTGTGATAAGAAAATGTGGTTGAAATGGAAAAAACCTTAAGATTAAAGTTTAAAAATTCATTTAGCACAATAGCAGTTTTCAGTCAAGCAAAGTATAAAATTACATCAGTAAAGATAAAGAAAGTATAAAATTATTGGAAAAGCTCTACTCCAGAGACTTTGAAACTATGAATATGTAAAAAAACTCACTCGCTTACGAGTTTATATAATTAAAGCTCAGTTAATGGAGGAAACTACGTGATAGCAACATACTACAGTCAAAGTTTTATAATACTTTTTATAATTTGCAATTATTAAATAAGTTACATGGTTTTTAGAACTAGAATCAAGGTGGCAACCTAAGGCTTAAAATTTGTCTCAAAATATTTTTAATTCTAAATTAAGTGGCAAATATGAAAATATAGTTATTTTTGAAAACTCCTCTCTTGTTGTAAAGGGTGATTTTTTAAGAGCTTGATAACTTTTTTTTTAAAAAAAACGCATAAAATTTGCAAAATCTCATCGGTTCTTTATTTGAAACGTTAGATTGGTTCATGACATTTACTTTTTGAAGATAATTTCATTTAAATGTTGACCGCGGCTGCGTCTTAGGTGGTCCATTCGGAAAGTCCAATTTTGGGCAACTTTTTCGAGCATTTCGGCCGGAATAGCCCGAATTTCTTCGGAAATGTTGTCTTCCAAAGCTGGAATAGTTGCTGGCTTATTTCTGTAGACTTTAGACTTGACGTAGCCCCACAAAAAATAGTCTAAAGGCGTTAAATCGCATGATCTTGGTGGCCAACTTACGGGTCCATTTCTTGAGATGAATTGTTGTCCGAAGTTTTCCCTCAAAATGGCCATAGAATCGCGAGCTGTGTGG
Source organism: Bactrocera zonata (assembly GCA_037783105.1). Taxonomy (NCBI): domain Eukaryota; kingdom Metazoa; phylum Arthropoda; class Insecta; order Diptera; family Tephritidae; genus Bactrocera; species Bactrocera zonata. The sequence goes on along the minus strand of JBAWJQ010004512.1, from coordinate 34,191 downwards.
CATGTAGCGCCATCTTGTTGAAACCACATGTCAACCAAGTTCAGTTCTTCCATTTTTGGCAACAAAAAGTTTGTTAGCATCGAACGATAGCGATCGCCATTCACCGTAACGTTGCGTCCAACAGCATCTTTGAAAAAATACGGTCCAATGATTCCACCAGCGTACAAACCACACCAAACAGTGCATTTTTCGGGATGCATGGGCAGTTCTTGAACGGCTTCTGGTTGCTCTTCACCCCAAATGCGGCAATTTTGCTTATTTACGTAGCCATTCAACCAGAAATGAGCCTCATCGCTCATCGGACGTAAAGCGCGAAACACATTTCGAACCGAACACTGATTTTGGTAATAAAATTCAATGATTTGCAAGCGTTGCTCGTTAGCAAGTCTATTCATGATGAAATGTCAAAGCATACTGAGCATCTTTCTCTTTGACACCATGTCTGAAATCCCACGTGATCTGTCAAATACTAATGCATGAAAATATATCTAGTCTATAGTTTAAAAATATTTTATTTCGAATTAAGGTGGCAACTCAAAAAATTAGCTTTTGTTACACAACTTTGCTCCTTTCATCTGGTCTATAACTTTGTTTATTTACTTATTTCAAAATATTTTTAATTTTACATGAGGTGGCAACTCTAAGTAATATTTTTGTAAGAAAATTCCTCTCTTAGCATATAATCCATGGTTAAAGTGTTTAAAAGAACTTTTATTTCGAATGTGGTGGCAAATCCAAAAACTAGTTTTGTTAGACAACATTGCTGTTCCTATCTAGTTAACAACTTAAAATTTAATTAAAAACTTGTTTACCCATTTCATTTCACATCTGGTAGCAATCCTCACAAATATTTTTGTTAGAAAATTCCTCTCTTCTAATATAACTCATAGATTAAAATTTGTTAAAGGAACTTTTATTTCGAATTAGGTGGCAACGTCAAATATAGTTATGTTAGACAACTTTGCTGCTTCCATCTGGCCAATACCTTAAAATTTATTTTAAAATTTCTTAAATTTTACATACATAGGTGCCAGCTCTAAAAATATTTTTGCTAAAAAATTCTTCTCTTGTCATATAGTCCACAGATCAAAGTATCTTCTGAAAGAGCTTTAATTTCGCATTAGGTGGCAAGTTCAAAACATAATTTTGTTAGATAAATTTGTACTTGCCATATTTTAGTTTCTATAGTATATAACTCAAAATTTATTTTAAAGTTATTTTAATTTCAAATTAGGTGGCAACTCTAAAAATATAATTTCTTAGAAAAATCACCTATTGTCGTAAAGTGCATAGATTAACGTTTTTTAAAAGATTTTTTTCCTAATTAGGTGGCAACGCCAAAAAATAGTTCTTTGTGTTCTTTCCATCTAGTTTAATAGCTCTTGCTTAACATTTATTTTAAAATTAAATTGAGAAAAATTCATCTATTGTCGCATAGTCGATAATTTTAAAATTTATTTAAAAATAATAGAACTTCAAATTATGTGGCAACTCCAAAAAAATTTGTTTTTTTAAGTAAACTTGTCATTTATCGTCTAGTCTACAGCTTAGAATTATGTTAAACTCTTTACCGTTAATCCTAAACAAACATGTGGCAAGCTATATATCAATACAGCATAATTTCTGATAATTTCTTATGTACATACATACATATGCATATTTACAAAAATATTTGCTTAAACTTATTAAAGAATATATACATATTTAATATGTGTACGAGTATATGCATATGTATACGTACATGTGGCAACCATAAATAATATTCGAAAATATGTATGTCACGCATTTTCACTCTCCTCGCCTTCCATGCAAACAGCTAAGCTACGGCGCTGCGTTATTCATTGTCAAATACAAATGTTGAGCGTGCGTTGCGGCACATTGGCAGAATAGCAGAAACAGCACAAACGCGAACTATGCACGGGCATAATATTTACTTTTAACCAGTACGATACACGCACACACACATACACAGGTGCTTACACATCTGCACATGCATGTGTGCAAACATACGCTGAAGCATAAAAGTTAATGGGGTTAAGAGTCACCAAGTCATTCAACTGGTTTTACCTTAACCTCATTCAAATACATGCATGACAGTGCTAGCTTAAGCGCCTTAGAATAGGCTATGCCATTGTGCCACTGTGATTAGAGTTAGCTTTTTTTGTAAACCATTGCGTACTTTAGTAGCTCTAGTATATTTAAGTTTGTCTCATTTGCATGCAAAAAATGTGTGACACGCACTGCTTGTGACTCACGGATTTAAATGTAAGCCTATGGGATTTGAAGTGTGTATTTGTGTGTGTGTTGCTATGCATGTATGTGGTTGTGGGCGCATTTTTCGGCATTCGCTTGACAATGCAATGCGCCACTAACACCCATGCATGCATACAAGTGTGAAAGCCAGCTGGTTATGGGTGCGGCCGTGTTGGTGTTTGCACGCTGCTATTCGTTGCGCTTTTTTGCAATATTTTTAGCAGCTAATTTGTGAATATATATAATTTTTGCGAGTTCTCACTCCTCTTTCCGCGCTCTGCATTGGCCTACTAACCGCAAAATTTTATTTCACTACTAGCTTCTTCCATTGTATTGCCGTGCTTATATAACAAGCTGTGATTAAAATATTTGCATTGGCGCAAAAAAAGAGAGATGAGCAACGCTTGAAAAATCAGGCTTTGTTCTTGCTAATGAAAAGCGAATCGTGGAAGCGGAAATGTGCAAGCGCTAAGAGAGGACTTGTGTAAGCAATGTCGCAAAAATAGTGCAACAGCGTGGAGGCGAGGCGGCTCAAAATGTGGCAGGCAGATTATTATGACACAGTGAACTGCTTTACACATATTTTAGAATATTTCCGACACATATTGCACATGCTCGCTGCCACTTGCTGGTTGCAAGCATGTTAACATAAATTCTAACATTGCCACAGAACAAATGAAAATATAAAAAAAACATGAAAAATGTGGAAAAATATAAAAAATAAAGAAAAAAATATGGAAATTAAAAAAATATGAAAACTAAAAATGTATGAAAACCTAAAAACAACTACAAATATAAAGTGAAAAAACATGTCACTATGTTTGTGTGCTATGTTGCCACATTGCATAAGAGTTGCCGCTTGCTAAGAAAACTTCAGAAAAAAAATCCCATTTTATACACTCCAGCGCGCGTCTGGCAGCTGGCGCTGTTGCCCTCAATTACTGGTACTCAAGTTCATTATTTCTGTCCCACGAACGAAAATGAAAGAGAGAAAACTTGTTGACAACAACAAACCGCTGAACGTATGCTTTAATGAGATATTGCAAGTATAAGCACGGCGAGCTCTGTAAGACATAAAGCAGCAGTTGATGCGCCGAAAAGTGTGCTAAGCATCAAGCAATGGCCGCATTTCAACTGTCATTTGCAGTCGACATTTCATTATACATATGTATGTATGTAGCAGCGCTTTTGCTATTTTTTTCTCGTTACGTCGTTTTCTAGCGCTCGCCCTGCTTCGCTGCTACTTCACTGCACCATTTTATTATACGACTGACACAATTTCCGTTTCGCCCATTTCCGGCTTCAAGTCTATGTGCATAAAAATAATAATCTACATGTACATACACACCATGCATATACGTATGTTTGTATATGTGTAAAGTAGCACGAAAATGAAAAATTATAGAAAATAAGCGAAAAGGAATCCCCGGAGGCATATTTCAGCAATCACTTATACCGCCTGTCATATAGCGCTTGTTCAAATGTATTGTCTGTGGAAATAGCTCGACTCGACAGCAAAGATTTTCTTTTTTATGTAGCGAAAGTTAAAGCTGAATAAAGTGAAGAGAAGGCTATGATAGTTACGACTGAAATTTAGGTTAACAAAATGTATTTAATAACGGTTGATTACTGCCGACCTTATTATCATTTATATACACGAAAAAGCATTATACGAGTACGAATAAATAACTGATCTACCGAGCTCCAAAATTATATTACAAAAATTATTAAGATACCTTTGGAAATCACATTTAAGTCTAATGCCTGTAAAACTGAGATTTTAGTGTGCCTTCTCAGTACCAATTGGCAGTGTGGAATGAACACACTAACCACCTTAATAGGGTTGGACGCCCATTTAAAACCTCTGCCGTACTTTAGCTCCAGCACACGGTTGCTATGTCACTCCACATTCAACTGACAAAATGTCAGTTCTTTCGGGTTTTAATCATAACCACTACGATACTCCCTAAGGGACTAGTCCGCATGAGCTGGTTGTAACTCCAAGTACTCTCCCTCACCTTGGGACCAGAATTAAGACTCCGGTCAGTCCTCTCAGCCGAAACTACTACCAGTTGAGCTTCCATACTGTTCTGGAGTGGTGACCATGGGTTGGACCCATACGCACATTACACCACACACCTTATACACAAAAAGCTAACCCTAACTCACAGTTAAACGGCTACATCGCCTAAATAATTCTCTCGCAAACAACTCTAACTGTTCGGTATTCTGACTAGTGGATATCACACCGATAACATATATATGTCTATCAGTCCAGCTAATCCCCATACCACCCAGATCCCCTAGTGTCCGAGTAAATCGGTCATTCTACAATTATTTGCACCCAGTTCTCTACCCTCGCCCCAAAAAAGAATGACTCAGACAAAATCTGAAGTTTGAGTTCCTCTCAACAAACCCAACGTCCCGAAAGTGCTCATAAGTCACTCGGCCGTTAGAACCATTGTCCCAACCGTCTTTCCACCTACATCTGTCCCTGTCATCCTGCTCCCTAGATCCCTGTCTTTTCACATCATCATCGGAGATCCAGTCATTGCGCATCAATGACACACTCAAGCTCCTTTTTAACCTGAATTCCACAGCACGCTGTATGATAGTCATGTCAAGTGGGGCTGCACCAAACAGAATCTGCATAGCATCCGTTGAGAGGGTGCGACATACAGGCAAACCGCTCCAAAGACAGTCGGATGTAAGAAATAAGAACAGACCTGAATTTTATTCGGCCAATTAATGTCAATGAAAGGGACGTTTGGAAGACTGTTATCCATTGTAAGCAAACTGATTGAACTTTATGGTATAACTTTGACTTTAAATGTGGCAAGTCCACTACAGGCAAGATTTTTACAACACGTCAAATCCTGAAGGAGATTTTCGACAAACAGATCGAGAATCATCATCAGTTTGTCCATTTCAAAGCCGTTTTCGACAGCTGTGTAAGAAGTTACCAATTCAGCACCATGTCTACAATTGATATACCTGTGAAACTTAGACAGTTATGCAGTCAACGGCTACTTACTATGGGCATTTTCCTATTAGTCATTCGATACGCAGACGAAGCTTAATACGATCGACGGACAAAGATAAGAAAGCATCTGGATTATCCAAGCATCCAACGGAAAGTCCAAGTGTTATGTAATATGGGGACTATTTGCATTTGGAAACTATAAGAATCCTGAACAGTGACCTCGCACAGAATACAAAGTATCGTAGAGTCAACTTGCAAAGTTCTTTTTTCTCAGACCAGACCCATCTACGGTTATAACACCAAAGAAAAAGGAGAATAAACCCGGAGGCATATTGTTGCTTGTAAAAATTAGTTCTGCACTGCGCCCCGAGAAAGTTAATCAAAGTCGCTTATGTTTCTATATGACAAATTATGTCTTTGATATAAATACATTACTTAATGTAAGTAAATCAGAGAAGCATAAATTCTAGCGAAACTCGGGAGAAACTTTCCATTTCTTCTTTTATAATACTGTGCTTTTCTCAGAATATCATCAACTGTGAGCTTATGCCGTACAATTGCGGTACAATAAGTTTGGCGGGTGGCAATGATCCGTAAATCGGTTGTCAGCCATTCAAATGCAAACAATTGATTACACAAATAAAAGGCGAGTGGGGGTCGAAACGAGGCAAATCGATGCGCATGAAAGATACAAAAAAAAAAACAGTACAAAGAATTGTGGCACAAACTATGAAATGAAGCAGAAAGCGGCTTAGGTTGGAAAAAAGTAAGCGAAACACACACAAATACGCCAAGTGTGTGTGTGTGTATCTAACTTGTGAAAGTACTAATAGCTGCGGCTATGGCCTGTCCGAGCGCGCCATAAAGCTGTCTGATGGCAAACGCTTCAGTAAATTTAGCTCAATTGAGTGCCGGCAACTCCTCACCATCTTACGCTAAATCATTGTGTAAGCGGCGGTCGCTGTCTGACTGACTGACAGTCATTCGTTTTGATGATGTAAAGGGTGATTTTTTAAGAGCTTGATAACTTTTTAAAAAAAAAAAACGCATAAAATTTGCAAAATCTCATCGGTTCTTTATTTGAAACGTTAGATTGGTTCATGACATTTACTTTTTGAAGATAATTTCATTTAAATGTTGACCGCGGCTGCGTCTTAGGTGGTCCATTCGGAAAGTCCAATTTTGGGCAACTTTTTCGAGCATTTCGGCCGGAATAGCCCGAATTTCTTCGGAAATGTTGTCTTCCAAAGCTGGAATAGTTGCTGGCTTATTTCTGTAGACTTTAGACTTGACGTAGCCCCACAAAAAATAGTCTAAAGGCGTTAAATCGCATGATCTTGGTGGCCAACTTACGGGTCCATTTCTTGAGATGAATTGTTGTCCGAAGTTTTCCCTCAAAATGGCCATAGAATCGCGAGCTGTGTGGCATGTAGCGCCATCTTGTTGAAACCACATGTCAACCAAGTTCAGTTCTTCCATTTTTGGCAACAAAAAGTTTGTTAGCATCGAACGATAGCGATCGCCATTCACCGTAACGTTGCGTCCAACAGCATCTTTGAAAAAATACGGTCCAATGATTCCACCAGCGTACAAACCACACCAAACAGTGCATTTTTCGGGATGCATGGGCAGTTCTTGAACGGCTTCTGGTTGCTCTTCACCCCAAATGCGGCAATTTTGCTTATTTACGTAGCCATTCAACCAGAAATGAGCCTCATCGCTCATCGGACACGGACGCGAAACACATTTCGAACCGAACACTGATTTTGGTAATAAAATTCAATGATTTGCAAGCGTTGCTCGTTAGTAAGTCTATTCATGATGAAATGTCAAAGCATACTGAGCATCTTTCTCTTTGACACCATGTCTGACATCCCACGTGATCTGTCAAATACTACTGCATGAAAATCCTAACCTCAAAAAAATCACCCGTTACATGGCGAGTGTCCTTGCTCAATTTCAATATAAAATTTTCCAGCACAAAAAACACTTGAATTATTTTATTTTTATTCCTCCTATTTGCAATCACTTGTTTTTCTTGCTTCTCTTCTGCAGATGTGTATTTTTTTTTTTTTTTTTTTGTTCTTGTTGCAGTCGTTTCTAATGAAACGCAGACTACTTTCCATAGTAAGATAAATTCAACATTTCCGCTGTCGCTGAACGTCTGAGCTCGAATATGGCCTTAGTTGACACTTAAACTGGAATTCAGCCCGTAGATATATATGTATGTATGTCGTTGGACAGTTTGTCATTTCGCCCATTTTCTATGAAGTAAAGAGGCATTGTCCTCATACCAATTCACCACTTCACTCTTCCACTCTGGCTGTCTTACAAAATAACTACTTTTTGCTCGCATTAGTTGGAGGTATCCTTTTTTCCTTTTGTTATTTCTAACGAGTGACAATGATTGGGCATTTTACTTGCCCTCCGCTTGAGTGAAGCACAGCTACATGCAAGCATATATCATCAGTATTTGGGTAAAACGTGTCCGCCGTCCTTACGCCGCGTCTTTCCCGGTACCGTTGAAGGCGACATTACATAATGAGGCGAGCAATACTTAAAGCGCGTGTTAAGCGGTATAAAAACAACACATTTACCCCCAAAGTGTAGGTTCTCCAACAGCTTGCGTTAGCTGGCCATTCGGTGTTGGCAAAGCGGTCGTTTTTAAGCGTAAGCGGAAAGCGTTTGCAGCTAAGTGGGCGGATGCGGATGTGGGTGTGGACGCAGCTGTGCATTCATAAGTAGAAAGGGAAGTGATTGTGTCATTTTGTCGGTGTTTTAGCAAGGGTTTGCTGCACGTCGAAACAAAAAAGCCCCGAATAATGATGATACGAAGTGTGGGACATTGTTCATTTTGAAGTGATTGTGATTTTGAGTAATTTACGCCTTCGTTGAAGTGTCGAGCATTCTTGTTGTACATCTTGAATAGTGCGGATGAGCGCGTCTGCTTTGCTGTCGGCAGCTTAAATCTCTCCACTTTAACTTAATTGCAGTTTTATTTGAACGAGTTGTACTGTAACTTAAAGGCAGGCGTTATATTTTGTTGTGTTTGAGAAGGCCATTTAATTCAGCTTGTTTCGTGAAGACTTCGTTTGCCGTTTGCCGCATAGAAAAGTTTGATTCCTTGCGTTACCAGATGGAGTTCACTTGCTAAGACCAAGACGAGTAGTCATCGTTTAGGATGTCCGCGCTTGATACGAATTTTAACAGACTCTGCTGTCCCACTATCGATACCTCCTCCAGTGTATCATACCGTGAGAACCCCAGATACAAGACAAGTGCACAAGAGATGTACATTGTTTCCCTGTTGCCCTGCTCTAAACATTTCCTGCGGTCTTTTCGCTCTATCAGCAGCATCCTGTATGCGTTTGTCGCCATCTAACAGTGGTCACTGGTCCACCATGTTCCTACAATATCTTCTATAGAGTGCCAGTGGGAAGTTTGTGCACTTCCGATCTACCATTTTGCACATGACTACTGCAGTAAATCGTTCCGTTTTGACTTTATTTGCCACGCTTCTGTTAAGATCGCCGCCTAGACAATGCATTTCCCAATATTTCCGGACGTTAGTCGTACACCATTCTTGGCAATCTCGTCCACTATTTCATTACCCTCGATACTTTTGAGGCCGGGTACCCAGTAGTAGTGAAGTTGCTTACTTCTGGCAACATTTTCCACCGTCGCCCCGCTACCCAAGACACTTCTGGCCGATATGCGATACGAAGATACTGTCTTGAATGCTGCTTGGCTGTCTTTGTCGGTGTTTTCCCAGCCACCATTACCCACCGAGCTATGCCCGAAGATTCTATGTATAAATTCTCCCGCAGCCAGTAGTCGTACCGCCGATTTTGCTGCGCAGTTTTCAGTGAAGATGTCTATAGGTGGCAAGTTTAGTACCAGTTCAAGAGCCGCCGTTGGAGCTAGTCTTAAAGCTGCTAGCCTCTGAACCCTTTATATTGGTAGGTGGATTTGCGTACGCCTGTCCACCCTACTACTACACCGTAGAGCAGAATTGGTCTCATAATAGCTGTGTAGCACTCATCCATCAGCACTGAGTGATCACCAGTAATAATTCTGGTAATGGTCTGTAAATCAAAAATAAATTTACAGTTTAACCATCGAAAGCGGAGTTAAATGGTTAAGGTTTGATTAGAAGTTATTATCAAAACTTAAATTAGCATCAATTTCGTCTTTTACAACTTGGAACTCATTGGATCTCTAAGTCTCAACTAGCTGTACGTTGGCAGACACTGCTTTTGAGCGAAACTAAGTATTTTGTTTCAAGGAAAGGAGCCGAGCAGCATTCCAAAAATACTGTGGCGAGTCCTCTATTGAATATCGGACAGAGTGACTAGAAGTCCCAATGATAACTTAGCGTTAGGAAGGTTCTAGGAAACACATAAGCTGTGAGTAGGTTGTTGCTTTCTTTGATTCCCGTCGAACACTATATTCGGGAATGCATGGAGCTTAAGAATTTACATAGTTCTTATAAGGACTTATTATTTTATTTTTTTTTTCTGAGAAGTAGAGACAAAAAGGAAGGAAGTTTCTTAAGCATTTTTTCATTTTGTGGTGGTCTAAAACATTTGCATGTTCTAATTTATGCAATTTTTTTGCCCACTCACGCAGTTGAAAAAATAATGATTGCTGCTATTAGCATTATCTCTGTTTCCTTAAGTACACCCACACCCGTTTTCGCATTTCTTCACTATCTCTTACAACTTAATTGCTCCAAGCCCCTGGTCGTTGCAGCTGTTGTCTCTATTTGTTTATGCGGCGCACCTGTTGACTCAAACATTAATGTGAAAAACGTATTTAGTAAAGCTAAAATAGGCAAACAAACGATTTGTATGCGGAATATGAAACGCTAAGAGAAAACCTTATCATTACCACACCAACACAAATATAGCAGCGCGAGGCAACTTGGTATTGCATGCCACAAAAGAAAAGCGTCATTAAAATAAACCACATAAAAAAAAATAAAACTAAAAAAAAAAAACAAATATAAAATGCAACTATTTCGAGAGTATGTATGGAAATCAGCCAAACTCGTATAGAAATATGTAATAAAACTATAAAGTATAAGGAGAAATTGTGGAAGATATGAAAATATAACACAGGGTGACATGAAGATGTTGTTGGCTGAGGAAGCTGAGTGCGCTATTGATTTTGCTTTTATGACGTATTTTATTATAATACCTTAGTCAAAGATACTAAGAGCATATACATACATACATATTTATATTGGTAATTTTATTGTGAAATTCATTCAGAGATAAATGACTAAATGTGATCCCCGGGAGGTGTTCACTACTTTTGAATTTACACAGCTTTTAAAAAGAGTTGCCCCCTGCTTAAAAGGTAAAACGGTAAACATCAAAAAAAAAAAAAACGAAACGAGCTAAGTAGAAGCCGTTTGAGAAAACCTGCAGAAATAAATATGACAATCTATACATTTTGGTCATTTTATGAAATAGAGTTGCCATATTTCCGAAAATATAAATATGAAAATTTTAATTATATGTACGAAGGTACCAAGTCTCTCATCCGAGGCAGTTGGTAGTCTTTCATTAGGAGCGCTTTTTACGTAGCGGGTCCCAAATCCAGCGCACAATCCTATGAAGGGGGTCATCTCACTTTAGCTCGCCTTCAAACGGATGTCCTTAGGCTACTCAGAGGATACTTTATCAAAGACCGGAAGTCGTGAGCTGCTTGAGTCATATGTAAAAGAATCGTTTCTGGCCACTCCCAAGTGAATGGCGATCAGAGAACTTTCCTCATACATGACTCCATCCTCCTAATTAGCAAGTAACGGAAAGTATTCAAGAGGTATTTAATTTACACATTTTTTTAAGAGTTGCCATCTACCGATAAAGAAAACCATAAATAAAAACAAATCATGCTAAGCAAACGCTGCTTAAAAAAGACTGCTGAAATAGGCATATAATATATATACATATGTACATATATATACGCATATTAGAGTTGCCATATGTCCGCAAATGTAAATATGAAAATTTCAATATAATATAGTTAGAACGCCGTGCGAAGTGTTAAAAAGCTTTTTATTTTACGCAAATTTTAAATAAGAGTTGCCATTTATTGAAAAAAGAAAACCATGAACATCAAAAAACTCGAGCTCGAAAAAGCTGTTCAAGGCATCCAGAAGCAATTTATACAATTATGAAAGTTTTATAAAATAGAGTTGCCATATGTCGAAAAAGTTTTTAATTTTATGGAATAGAGTTGCCATATTTCGGGAAAATTTTACAATTTTATTAAAAAGAGTTGCCATATGTCGAGAAAATTTTAAAATTTTATTAAAAAGAGTTGCCATATCTCGGAAAAATTTCACAAATCTTTGAAGTGGTGTTGCCATCTGTCGGAAAATATTAAAACGAAAAATTTTTCGAATATGTGCTAAATGTACGATGTTTAACAAAGTCTTCCAAAGAGTACTATTAAAGTCAGTTTTTTTCAAAATTTTTGGAAAATATTATAGTTGCCATATGTTGAAAAAAAGTTAAATTATATTATGAACTGACCTGAAACTGTTTAGAATTAAGTATTCTTTGCTGAGTTACCTGTAAGGTTTTTCTACCTTCGACAACAGAACGGCAGTTAGTTAAGGAGTATCTAACCTCGCCCTCGGTACTTCATTATCAGGCTCGTCTGGTTGCCTGGTTATAACAAAAGCGCTAGAAATTGCAAAATCGATGAGAAGGGGTAGCAATATTCAAACTACATTGGGTAGGAAGGAGTTGAGAGTTCTTACTGGTCACTGAAAGGCCGGATTGAATGCGTCTGAAAATTTCATCGGACACTGACGCTCAAAGCTATTTGTTGGAATGTGAGCTGAACACTTTCTCTTCTTTTGCCTAGATTTGAAAAGACTGTAGTTGAAACATTTCGGCATCAAAAAAAACGATTTTGACAGTCTTTTCGATTCATACTCAGTAATATTTAGGTATTACAATTCAACGGCATTCCCACTTGTTCAAGTCGAATCCCTTTTTCGGTCGACATTTTAACCGAACTCAAGCTAATCCATGGTTTTCATTTAAAAATACTAGTGATTAGGGTTGCCACCTGCAAACAAACACAAAATTTAATACAAAGCTTAGACAGGCGTTGTAGAGCTTCAATTTGAAAATAGTATGTAACAGTGTTGCCACTTAACTAGCTATAACGAAAAAAATGTGCTTTGGAACATAGCTTGTATCCAGCGGAACCTTCTATTTGCCAAAAAAAAAAGACTACGAAACGTGAAAAGTTTCTCGTCAAGCTCTGGGCAGCATAAAAAAGTGCCATAGTCCATTACTATCTATTGTTGTTGTTGTTTTTGCTATACTACGCGACGTTCCACAAGTACCTTTTAGTAGTAAAACAACATTTATCGCACAGTAAAAATTTGCAAATATTCCAAAGACTGCGAAACTCATCTAAATGGGCGATTTAGTGTATTACTGTAAAGCTCAAGCATTGAGTGATAAACAAGGAAACGGAAGAAGCGCTGCCGGCATGCGTGGCGCGCAACAGCAAGAAGTGCACTTGGGCCAGCGGTTTGCGCGTAGTTGAAGTGGCTGCGAGCTATAAAAATGCAGAGCAAAGCAGCTGGGTGCGAACGCGTGCCAAAGGAATGTAGAAGGAATTACAGCAGTGAGAGAGTGTCTCGGTGTATGAGTGTAGTGTCTTCGAGTGTAATTCATGTAATGCGCTCGCAGTCACAAGAACAAGCTTTTATTGTTTGCCACTAACCTCTATATAACTACACGCATATATAAACATGTATTTATATATATACGATTATTGTTGCGCTACATACACGTGAATATGTATCCATATATAAGTATTGGCGCACACATACAATTTGTATGCTTTAGTTCTTATTATTTCTGCGGTGTCCCGTTGTACACTGAATACGTTAGTAGCTGCATAAAACAAATTGCGACCAGAAATACGTGACATTTGTTGCAGTCACCATAAAGTTGTTGTAGAGAACATGTATTTCTATGAAATGATATAAAAAAAACGCTGCACACACCGAGAGATAGAGTGCGCGCTAGTGACAAATGATGGACGGGTTGGGAGGGTGACGGCGTTAAGGCGGTGTAAAACGCTGTGCATGGGTTAAGATGCGACAAGAAAAGTCTTAACAAGACACGACATGCTGACATGATTGCATAAGCTAATCCCGCTTGACTGAGTACGCGGATTAGTTTAGATTAGCAGCATAGTAAAGTGCAGAGATGAAATTGCCGGTTATAAAGTGTGATCCTGCATGCTTACGCCCAACATAATCAATTTATGGCTCTTTTACTACAGTTAACGGGTGTACTTGTATATTGGATCACATTTGGACGAATGTGAGCAATGGAAAATCACGAGAAATGTAGATCTTTAATTGAAGTACGGAAATAGCAACATATTTTTATACACTTAACAGGGTAAGTGGAAGGACGCGTCGTAGACCCTATAAGGCATATACAAAGTCGTTCACTAAGTAATTTCTTCCGATGACAATAGCTCAACTTGGTGAATTTTTTCGCAGCCAAATTTACTATTTTACCATAAATTTTTTTGTATGTAATAGTAAGGCTTGTTTTGTAAAAAAATTATTTAATTTTTTGAAATAGTTTTTGTTTGGTGCCCTATCGAAGATCGAACACAGCTTTTTCGGATTATTTTATTGTTTTCTATTAAAAAAAATTAAAAGGCAATTCAAGCAAGGCGGAAATTAATTGATGTGTATGGTGCAAATGTGTTGACTGAACGCCAATCCCAAAATTGGTTTGCAAAATTTCGTTCCGGCAATTTCAAACTTGACATCTTGGAGGGACTCATGAAGTGAATAAAATAAAGTCGTTGATTGATGCCAAGTGTCTAATGACATGCCGAAAGGTTGGTTATGGCTTAAATTTGTCCGTCCCGACCGTTTCTCTTCATTGAGGATGTTTTTTATGGGACGTGTTCCAAATCCAGTACACAATCCTGGCGATGGACGTTTCGCTTTCGCACTTTAGCTCACTTTCAAACGAATATTTTTTGCCTAACCGCGTATGCCATGTCTAAGCCAATAAAGAAAAAAGAATGCGACCATTCATAAGCATATAAAAGGCCTAGCATTAAATTCGAATCTTGACATATGGGTTTTTCATCTTCTTCAAAGAAAGTTATAGATTTTTGATCTGTATTGTTACTGGCTACGAAAGTGGTTTGCTTACAAGAATGTAAAGCGCAAGAGGTCATGTTCTAAAGAGGAGGAACCAGTTAAAGCCATTTTAAAGGCCGATAGTTACAAAAATAAGTATTACCTGATCTGGTCTGCAAAATTTTTTGGATGGGAGAAACTTCGCGTCAAATCAGGAATCAATGACTTTTCCGAAAAGTCGGAAAAAGTATTCGATAGAGTCAAATAATGCTTTACCCAATAAAATCATTGGATTTCAATTGCGCTAAACAAATCGAAATTACTTAGTGAATGACCCAATATATAAATGGTTAGCGTGTTGAGTTGAGTGGATTTAGCTACGATTTTAGATTCACACCCTAGTTTCTCAGTTCTTGAGCAATCTATCAGAATTTTACAGATATTTTTTCTCCCTAAAACGCTGCTCATTGGCGGAATTGCTGATATCGTGCTACTATAGCAATAAAGCTATACCTGTGAAGAGTATTATAGATTCAGTGCAGCCAAAGTATTTTTTTTTTGTTAAATTATTGGACGTGTCTGACTTTTTTCAGACGTCTAAGAAAAAAATTCTCATCAAATTGTACTATAGTTGAGTGTGTGAAATTAAATTAAAGACAGTTAAGAATTTAGCTTCAACTTTGAACTGCTATGTTCTCACATAATCCATTCCTTTAATCACGTATACTAAGAACCAAACATCCGAACTTTGTATTATTATAATTAGAAACTCGTATTGTTTTACTCTGTCTCTTGATAATCACCACTGCTGCTTAAGTTTGTATTATTCAAAGAAATATTCGGCAACTTTAGCTGTTGTACGGAACCGATATGAGTAAGTATTTTTAGTAAAATTTTCATAGATGATTTTAACAAAAAGATCTCGTAATGCCTTTACTTGAGAAAAGGTTTGGCTATTGATATTGAGTCCAGAGTGTTTTGAGCATTTTTAAGGACCTCTATGAATAAAATAAATGGGTTTTTAAAGGATACTTTATTTTTAGTAAACAAAATATAAGCAAATTACTTCAAAACTTTAAACTGTAAATTATTCTAATCAATTATTTTCTTTTCTTTCAGGTAATATCAACTGGTAATCTATTCTTTATGTACATTCTATGTAAGTTTGATAAATATTTCTATACCAGCGAACTTACAACTTTTTTTAAAGTTGATTTTGTCAAATATTTTTAATATTTTTTATGTTAAATATTAAAATTGATTTCCATTCTAAAACTTTTTATGGTATAAATTTTCATAGTAGTTTCAATTCAATGCCCCTAGTAGGATAATTTATGTTTAGAGAGTATGATCCAAGTTAGTAAGTAAGAAATTACGATAATATGGTAAATCTCTTTATGCATTTCCTATAAAAAAAAACAATTAAGTTTAACCATTGCCATTAACCCAATATCTTGATTTTTGCGTTCCTGCCCACTAAAATGCTTAAATACTTAAATAGAGTCCACCGTTGCCTTATATTCACATACCTTGCAGTCTTACCCACATTATAAACGGTCAAAAAACACTGACTCACAATACAATTTTTGTGTTATAACAAAAAAAAATTCTAAAAATATTCCCAAATGTCATGACACAATAGAATAAAGCTAGAACGGCTGCTGAAAAGCTAACTTTCGACATTAAATAAAAACTGACGTTGTGCATGGAGGCCTACTGAATATTTGTATATAAAAGGAATTGTGTCCAGCACTTATGTATAAAAAAGTATTTATACATTTAGAATACAGTTCTTAAATATGCTGACATACAATGTATATTAGGGCTGCCCTAAAAGGCCACCATGGCTCCGTTTGCATATGCATATCTCCATTCATTTACGGTGCAGCATTTCGGCTGGAACTTCGGCCGTAGTGCGCTAAATGTTGTCAGGGCCGCTTCTCAAACGTTTCCACAGAGAAAATAGTTTAGAGACATTAAATTGCGTGATCTTTGCGGTCACTTGACTGAACCATTTTCCGAAATTAACGAGTAACCAAACTTTGCACAAAATGTGTTCATGTTTTGAGGTAAAACTTGAAGCGGCGCGCCGTCTTATAGGGAATATATGTAAATTGTCTGCGTCGATTTCATCAAATTCCTGAAAAAAAAACAAAAAGCCGGTCAACATATGGGAAGTTATTGTTGGTAACGGCACTACATTACTCATTTTGTAATAAATAAGGCAACAAATAGTAAATTTTTGGGGATGCAATTGGGTTTCCTGAACCCCACGGGAAAATGACTCACCCCAATAGTAACAGTCTACCCTGGAGATGTTTTATTTATGGTTAAAGAAAAATTTCTAAATACTATTTACAAGCTTATCGAAGGGTGTCTGCATGATATGCAACTGGTCGGAAAAGACGGGCTTAGTCGTCAACCCAAGTAAAATTGAAATGTTTTTATTTACCAGGAGGTATAAAATCCAGATGCGCCTCTCAATCTTACGTTCAAGTTACAGGTAAGGTGCTCTAACTTGATGGAAAGCTTTATTGGAGTTCAAACATTTAGGAGAGAGTCAGGGAGGCATCGATTGCCGAATATTGCTGTAGAGGTGGGGGCTCTCACCAAAGGTGGTGTATTGACTATACCAAACCATAGTCAAGCCAATGAGCTTGAACACATCTAAAGAGCGGCTCTAATCGACATCTCTGTTGCACTACGGACTACACAAACAAAAGGACTTAATGCTATTTTAAACATGGCACCCGAGAACAAAACCGGCAGGTGTACTGCTGCGAAGTGTGCTCTAAGGGAAACTTAGTTGGTGAAAAGATCCGAAAAAGGGTACGTTGAAATTATATCCTCCTTTTACTGCAATCCTGAAAACTTGTGTTAACAGAGGCCACTCTGGGCGGGTTTTCTCCTGCTCACTTACTAACGAGGAATACTGGCAGAAGTCGCTGAAACACGAGTTTTCTATAATTTCAGCTTTAGGTTACCGGAGTAACTTATAGTGTTTTTCAGGCGGAAGTGACTGCTAATTAATAGCGGCAATACTTGTGTCGGGCCGGCTAACTGTGCGCTCAAAGCCAGTAAAGGAGTATCTGTCTTGACTAGAAATTGATTCAAGCTGCTTCATTATCAGACTTCTTATTGTTGATTCCTAAGGGTCTTATGATTTTTTTATGTTGACTATTTTTAGTTAAGGCCGTTCTAAGTTGTCGAAGAGCTGAGATCCCTGTCATGATCAACCTAACCTTACACTAAAACATGATATCTTTCATTAATTATTTGTTTCAAAGTGCAAGTTACAAATATTCGTTAGATATACATATATATTACATATAAATTGGAATTGATAGTAAAATTAGTGCGAATTGTAAATCTTCTCGGATTATTTGCATTCCATTTTCCATTGTATAGTTGCTTTATGTTGGTACTCATATCCCTTAGACTGATAAAACTGGAATCCACCGTGACCTTATGTGGGTCTACTGTGCCCTCAATCCCTTACCCATTCTGACCAGATCGGGCATTTCAAATGTTTAGTAAAGTCTTGACATCTGGTGTGCTTGAACGCGTTTTGTTTCGAACAAACCTCGAACATGTACAGGGTGGCTGATGAATTTTGCTACATTAAGAAACTCAAATAATTTTTTTTCAGTATATGGAATTCATTTTTCTTTTATTCATATTAAAGCTCATTCAATTTTATTAAACATAGTTTAATTAGTTTTAAAAATAATGGAATTTAAATGCCCCCCTGCTCGTTGATGCATGTGCGACATCTTACCAAAAAGTTGTTCATTACTGCTTGGAGAGTTAAGACAGGAATAGCCGCAATTGTTTCTCGAATGAATTGCCTTAGTTCATTCAAATTTGTTGGTTTTGCTTTGTAGACTTCCTGTTTGCAATAACCCCAGAAGGAAAAGTCAGGTGCAGTAAGGTCAGGCGACCTGGGGGGCCAACGGAATGTGGAGTTTCTGGATATCAGCTTATTGGGAAATTTTCGTCGCAATTCTGTCAGGTTGGGCTATGTGAGGAGCTGCACTATCTTGCTGAAACCACTCGGAGTTGAACGAAATTCTCATTCGGCATAATTCTGGATGAAAAACTCTCTCAACATGCTCAAGTAACGGTCTCCAGTAACCGTAACGGTGTGACCGTTTTCTTCGAAGAAAGTGCAATGTAGCGTGATGAAACTGCACACCACACTGTCACACGAAGTGGATACAATTCCGTCTCATGGAGTATCTGTGGGTTGGAAGCATTCCATATTCGACAATTGTGTTTGTTTATGTTGCCGTTTAAATCGAAATGGGCCTCGTTAGACATGAAAAGACAGTTCAACATGTTTCCATCCTCTTCCACCATTTGAAGCATCTTCTGGCAAAATTCCAAGCGAATCGGCAAGTCTGCAGCGTTTAGTTTGTTGGCCATTTGAATTTTATATGGGAATAAGTCCAAATCTTTGTGCATAATTGACTGTAATGACTGTCTGCTTACACCCATTTGAGCAGATAAGCTTCTTGTCAAAACACGTGGATTGTTTTGTATGGCAGCAGCTACAGCAGTGATTGTTTCCTCCGTTCGAACTGAAGGGTTCCGATGGTAAGGTCTTCTGTTGACTGTCCCATGCTCGGCAAAGTTGTTTACAAGTCTCATTTTGGTCCATTTGCTCGGAGGATTGCCGCCAAACGTGCGCCTATACTCTCTTTGACCCGAAACTACGGACTCCAGTGCGTGATAGCGGCGGACAATCCAAATTCTTGTTTCAGTGTCCCAAAAATTAACCAGATTCATTAAATAGAAAAAAAGTTATTTAATTTTTTTTTTTTTGGTAGCGGCTTTCATCAGCCACCCTGTAGTTCGACCAACAAAGTTAGTACGCTTGCGTATTCAATACACTCTTAAATATTTTCGTGACCTCAGTTATTTTTAGACTACCAAAGAATGCTTTTTAGTAGTGTTTTCATAAAGTCTGTTTTTTTCGAGCAAAAAACAGTCGTGCTGGCAAAATGACATGTTCCTGCGTTTGCCTCTAAGCTTTGGGTCACATATGTATATATGTGCGAAAAACACAAGAGCCCTACATAAGAATGCTGCCACTGCAGTGATTTGTTTGAAGTTTGTCTTCCGTTTTTTTTTTTTCAAACTCCTCCACCAGCTGAAGAGCGTGAAAATGGCTGAATGAATGCAAACGGCGACAGAGCGGCATCAACCCACACGCATGCAAAGTGGAAATGTGTGTAGCATAATTTACAGAAAGTGCTTCGTTGCCGTTCATGAAGTGTGGTTGTAAAATATTCACACAATTATGATTTTTACCAACATTCTTAACTACACATATGTATTTATATACTATATATATTTGTTGTCAGCTAACTAAGCACTCCATTTCCACACACTCCACTTGCCGCGTGAGTCCTCAAACTATGCCACAATTTCGCAGTTACACAAACTTTTTATGCCGTAAAGCATATACGTATACAACAACAATGCCAAAATGAAAACATAAAAGAAAATTATTTCCACTCAAATTCACATGGCCGCTTTAAAAGCATAGTTACGAGTTACTGAGCCTTTCGGCTTCATGCTAACGTGCCGCCTACCGTCTCATGGCAGCTCGCAAATCTCGGCATTCACATATGTACTATATGTATGTATGTTCGTTTTTCGCATACGAAAGCAGTAGCGTCAATATTTGGTGACAAGCTTTCCCCACCACTCGCTTGCGCCCGGCAAGGTCAGCAGGGAACTCTGCAAAGTTTTGAAAAGCCATTCGAGTTTCGTTTTGGTACTATTTTGTGAAACTCCAAAACTTTCGCGGTTGATTAGCATTTTTGGTAAATCGAATATGGGATTTTGGGGTTTGGCGAGGCACAGCAGCTAATGTCGCGTTATTAATAATGAAAGGGGGTATTTGTACTCCAATCACTTTTCCAAAAGTTACTATAGGAATAATTCTGTCTGTAGAACATATCAATATTTTTGTGACAGTTATGATATTATTATTAATATTTACCAAAATATTCATTAAGTCTGTAGTAATTCGCTTGAAATACAAAAACTCCACAGCGAGCTGCTCATTTTTCTATAGCATAAAGATGGCATACAAAATGAGCAATCGGAATTAGGTTAGGTTAATCTAGTAGGCCAATGACCCAAGCGGAGACCAGTTTTGGTCGTTTGCGATCCCAGATGGAGTTCAGAGTCCATGAGGTATTCCGATCATGTTCCTGCCGTTTGTTCTATTGAGTGCCTATTGGAATGTTGTGTATTTCCGATCCACCGTTTTCCACATGTCCTCGTTGCATAGGTTTTTGATTTTCTTTACCATGCTTCTGTCCATATCGTCGTAAAGACAATGCATGGGTTTCCCAATATTCATCGCGTTTTTGGGTGTTAGCCGTACACAATTCTTGACAAACTCGTTCACTAATTGATTCCCCCCGAAGCCTTTGTGTTCTGGCAGCCAGTAAAAGTGAAGTTTTCCACAACTGCCCAGTTTCCCAAGACACTTTTGCCGATAGGCGATATGAAGTTACTGCCTTCATTGTTGCGTGGCTGTCTGCGTAGATTTTGACTCTGGAAAGCTCCGCAGCTTTCTCCATGGCAAATGTGGTCTTTGTGGCCTTATGCCTAACTCTGGACAGTATATTCCCGCACCAACTCCATCGTTCATTTTCGAGCTAACATACTTATACGCCAGCCATATTTTTCTATGTTTACTTTGAACCTTTTTTCCCAGTTCAAAAGTGGGATCATGTAGTCGGTGTTCACCCAGCCGTCAGCTCCATATGAAAATTGTTTAATTCTATAGATGGCAGGTTTAGTAACAGTTCAAGAGCTGCCGTCGGAGTTGTTCTTAAGGGGGTATTTTTTCTCAAAATTTTTACTCTAGAAATCAAATTTTGGGCAGTTTTTTGAATTTTAGTTAAAAAAAAACAAAAATATTTTTACTACCCATTTTTGTAAGGTGTTTTTATTGATATCTTAAGAACCCAGAAAAAAAATTTTACACAAAAATTAAAATAATTAGAGGGGGGTGGAGAGACAGGTGTAAAAAAAAATGGTGCATCCTGGTGACATTGATCCTGACTCTCCTGGTGGTCTGAAATAAGAAAACCAAAAGAAATTCTTAATCAGTCAGGATGCTGTTATAGCTCGGGAACACGAAATTTTTTTTTTTTTTTTTGAAAAATGGCGACTGCCTGAAAATAAAAATCATTTTTTACGCTTTTTTTTAAAATTCGTGAATTTTTTTAAAATATTAAAAACAAAAATTGACACGATGCAGGTAGGAACGATAGAGGATTATATAAAGAAGGTTCACACAAAATTTCAAGTAGATCGGTTATATAGAACTTGAGTTAATGCCGATACCGTGTGGCAAAAAGTAGTTTAGAGAAAAACGCGTTTAAAGTTTAGAAGACAATTCTAGTGAACACGGACGCCACCTCACAAAATCGGCTGTAACTCCGAAAATAAGTCGAATTTTGAAAAATCCTTCCAAGGTCATATTTTTGAAAGACTAAACTTTAAATATATGAAAAACAAAAAAAATCGAATTTTTCAAAATTCTAGAGAAGAATACCCTCTTAAATCTCCGGTTATGCACAGCGCAGTGAACCCCTGAAACGTGCGGAATGAAGTCTTTAAATATAAACCTTTTTTTATTCGTCGAGGTATCTTCACGAAATTCGGCATGAAACATCGCATCAATATAATCTATGATGAAATTGTTGAAATCGGATCACTATAGCATATAGCTGCCACACAAACCAATCGCTCCAAACCAAGTTCTTATATGGGAAAATTTGTATCCTCACGAAATTTGCCACGTATTATTTTCTAAAACAACGCTACAATCTCCAAAAATATTATTCAGATGGCATCACTGTAGCTGTAACTGAACGATCAAAATCAAACTAAAGATTTTTTTATACCCTTTTATGCTATAAGAACTGCACCTTTGAAGGTTATAAAGAGTGCCGTGCAGAGGAAGTTAACGGTTTTTTCGTGTTAAGTTGGCAACCCTGTTCAAAAAAATTTTCCCAAATTACCAATATTTAACGAATTTCGATTAAGGGTCCAAATACGCCTTTAAAAAACCTTCCTCGTCAATTCTTTTAATATCAACAGTTGGCAACTCTGCTGCTTTTCCAAACCACTTAAGCTTAGCTTAACCAAAGTAGTCGTTTGTCTGGTAGGGTTAACTTGCTGGCTCTACGTATAAATTAGTGAAGCGTAAAATTACACACTTACACTAACTTTAGTGCCACCAACCATTCTAAGCTTTTAGGGCACAATCGCAGCGTTTACCAGCAGCGCCTTTAGCTCTTCATCAAGCGGCGTTATATCGTGCTTTTCTTTATCGTCCTTTTTGTGCTATCGTTTTCATTTTCGCCTGACTTACTTTCGTCAAAGTTATTTCATTTAATATATGTATACTATAAATGTGCATGTTTATATACATATATATGTGTGTGTGTGCTTCAAATCAAACTTTGACTATTCCATATTATGAGCGTGACTGTGTGAATGCTTGTGTTTGTGTAGAACACATATGCCAAGTGTATTTACACATCCAAATATTTTCAGAGCCTTCTTATGCGTGTAAATGTGTGTGGTTGGTGTGACTCTGCAAGTGTGTGTGTGTATGTATTTGCACCACTGCGGCATTCCAGTTTGGCACACGGCTGCTTGTTGTTGTCGCCGCTGTGTTTTGCTGTGTTGGTAGTTAACAAAATGTTTACATTTTCCAAATTGTTTAGCGTGTCAACACCGAATTTTCAGCGGTTGAATCACAAAGGCGCATTTGTGACGCGCCAACAGCCGCGCGACTCGTGTCTTGGGAATGCGTATATTATGTTGCTTTAAGGGTGCGGCAGCCAGCACGCGTGTCTGGAGATGTGAGTGGCGAAAGGCAGTCATGTGTTGTTACTTCATTATTTTTTTTTTTTTTTGTAAACATAAAATATTTGCATGTGTTTCCTTTATAAAGCTGTGTTAATAAACTTGCAGATTTAATGTAATACCTTTTAACCAAGAAACTTCAGCTAATTCAAGCACTTAATACTTTACTTGCTTGGTGCTAAATTGATATAATAAATGATCAGCATAAGACCTAACCTTCATTATAATTTTGCTGAATTTCTGCCACTTTTTCAGTTGGGGATATATACATATGAAGCAAGCTGTTATTAGAGACAACATTGCCATAAGGAGCTCTAATCGCGTTTGAAACTGGAAATATATACACAAATAAATAAACCATATAAGGAAAACTTGAACTTACATGAAATTCTTCTACATAAAATACATTTCGATTAGACATAACTTTTTAAGCCGGTCGAGAAATGTGAACCGAAGTGAGACATCCTCCACAAAATTACTAACAGACCAATTGAAAAGTTTCCGTCCTTACACATAGATGACGCCTTAGAATTAAGTGAATATGATTTTTAGTTAGCACTAACCTTCAAAACGCACATGCATAAATTTAACTATTATCGGATCATCAGTTTATGATCTTAATTATTTTGAGTGAAGCAACTTTTATTAATGATTTATCATATCATTCACGAATATATAGGTATGAGAACGCTCTGTGCAAAGTGGTTGCAGGGGGAGCTCACGTTTGACCAAAAACAACGACAAGTTTTTTACTCCGCAGTCCAGTTGACAATCATTCGAGTGAACTGCACACTATTTCCTGTTCTCAGATCTCGCAAAAATGCACGCTAGGAAGATATTTTCGTCGAAAGAAGAGGTGATCGCCAAAACTGAGGCCTATATTGAAGCAAAGGACAAATCGGGCTACAAACTTGTTATCGAAAAGTTGGAGGTTTGCTATAATCAGTGTAGCATCCTTGAAAGGAATTATGTTGATTAAAAAACATGCTAAAACATGTGCTTTGCAAGGGTAGACAAGGGACTTTTAATTGACCAGTTATATTTGAAAATATTCTACCACAAATAGCTTTGGTATAAAGAATTTTTTAACTTTGGGCTATCGGCTACAAAAAATGTAAAACCTTTTTTCTCAAAACGCTGTTTTCAGAGTTGGTGAGAACAATTTCTTAAAATAGGCTGGATTGGTCCACTTGAAATCATTTCCCATTTCTTAGATATACATAAGAGGCAACGCTGTATTCGCTGCTTATAAGTAACCCTTCTCTGTCTTTACAATACTATCTTTTAGCAACACTGTACTACCTTTCCATTTTAGTTATAGACGACCCATTTCTCAAACTCCTGTCGTACAAACAATAAGAACAGTATTTCGATGTTGGCGATCCGCGAATTGAGCTATAAGTTTGGATTTGATGTAGTCCTAAGTAAGGGAGTAGACTGGATTATACCTTCAGCTCCATTAGCTTCGTTGGTGGAAATTGTACCATGACCAGATGGTATTTTCGTGCGTCGTGGGTCACATCTGTAGTAGCGAACCAGAATTCCAGCCACAAAAAGTAAGACTCGATGTTGGAGTCGTTCATATTAGACGTGCTTATACTGCTATGACTGCGTCCACGTGGAGATCGAGCTGATGCACTTCGATTGCTGATCTGACGTGAAAGCCTTGAGCTTGATTCGCTTGAGCTGGCGGATGTACGCTCGCGCGCGGGATGTCCGTACAGTGCTCTCTTCCTGCTGTTCCATCTGTATATTCGTTTCAATTATTCGGGGTCACCAGTTTTGGTGCTTATAGTTATATTTACAGACTAAGAAACTCAGTAGAGTAAATTTTTGTCACAAAAAACTACTTTTTTTGGGAAGCCGCAATTTTATTAAAGACGAATATGTTGGCAAGTCTTTCGGTGATTATCTCTACACATCTATAATTATAATAAATCTTCTTGTTTTTTTTTTTTTTTTGAAATAATATCCAGCAGAAAAACTTACTCACTGTCCACCAGCTCTTTTTTGACTTACGTCTGGAGCTCTGCTAACACAGCAAGGAAATCCAAAATTTTTCTAAATGTATCACCCATTATTAAGACACAATAAGTTCTATGAGTACACATTTTTTTTTTTTTTTTGTTATTTTCTTATTAAAAAAAAATGACCTTTAAAACAAAAATTCACAAAAAAACTAATTTTTGGAGCACGCAAAATAATTTATCTCCTTAAACTAAGCTTTTATAGTGGTTTTAGATTTATGCTGAGTTATGAAGAGGCAAGCCGACGACGTTAAGTCAATCAAGAAGAGCACGAAAAACTAGATGTAACCGCTGTGATTCTAATCAGAGTTAGTGAAAGCATTATTTTAATGCTTTGAAGTATGAATCGAAGCACTTTTGTACATATAATTCTACATTCAAAAGATCCAGATAGTGTAAAAAAACGCAAACGGAAAACATATCGGAACTCATGATGTCGGAAAATATTTATAGGATGTAAACACTTAAACCAGATCGTTCAGCATGTACGACAGCTATATGCTATGGCGGTCCGATAGTGGCGAAAGGAATGAGCAGCACATTTTAGAGAAAAGGACTTGAACAAAACTTCAGATCGACATCTTAAAAAACGGGAAATTAGTTCCTGTATTCACAGACAGAAAAAAGATAGCTAAATCGACTCAGCTCATCATCCTGATCATCTGTATATCTATTTTATAGAGTCGGTTTTCTTCTTTAAGCTACAAATTTCGTGATAAACTTAATATACCCCATTCAGTGTATAAAACTAGTATACGGATGGGGTGATATGAGCATTCAAGTCCACATTTTTAATAATTCCGTGCTTTCGTGCAGCAATCGGCAGCAAAATGTACAACACAAATTCTTCGTTGCATAAATAGTAAATGCACGGTGAGGAGAAATAAAAAAAATTTATAAGTATGTGTATATATACTTATATACATATACACATTCTAACAATCTTGTGAAACACGTCTGCCAACCGCATGAATTTTTCACCGTCGCAATGCCGTGCTTTTAATGAATAGCCAGCAGGTGCTAGCGACGCGCCAAGTATTTCAAGTAACCTAACACTGTTGCTGTTGCTGTTGTTGTACGCGCAGCTGATTTGCAACATTTTCCCATGAACACCACGTACGACAAGTGCAAGCATATTTGAGACCGCATACCACACATATAAGCGCTACATATGTTGCTACGAGAGCATTAGGGTGGTACTTATTTTTTTTTTAATTTTTTGCTTTTCATGCACGCGCTATTGGTACATCTCTATGCCGCATATATAGTTGCTACATATATTTCTATGTGCGCATTAGGGTGATCTTTAAAAAATATTTTTTTTTTGTTTTTCGTATACACGTTGTTGTTAGTATTTCTAACTAAATGCAAATTTTTTTTCCGAAACTACAGCCGTCGAAGGCATTTAGTGCCACCCTAGTGCCTGCTTATTGCATAAATAATGTCAACTTGTTTGTATAAATGTTCATATTTGAGCAACTGATTTTTCTGTTCACCTAACCGCTGCACTCACACATACACGCACAAACACATGTGAAAGTGTGAAAGTTGCGAAAAAATCATAAAAATATTTCGAAATTGTCCGTATATCCTTTGGCACAACGCAGCAAAGTCGCATGTCCTCACGTGCAAAAAAACAAAATATATTCATACACATACATACTTACATGTATATGTACATAAATGTATGTATGTTGGCAAGCAGACGAATGGTCGAGATGGAGTGAAAGAAAAATGTTTAATGCAATTTATTATGACAACGGCTGTGATAGCAAAGCACACATGTATGCAACGGCAACAACAATAACAACAACACTTATGCATAAAGCATATCAAGTATTTATAATGGCGGCGTCACTGAAACATGCTTATGCGCGGTGCCGTGTCCCATACGCCATGCCATCTAGCAGCGCCCTCGTAAGCACAGCAAAAGCGCGGCTAGCTGCTCAAGTACACCCCAAGGAGAAGTTGTGCATCCGCATAATAAACTCCTGACGCATAAGTAGTAAGTAAGCCAACGCTGTATTTTTTGTTGTTATCGCTTTTTGTTTATGATTATTGTCTGCATAACCGTTATGTTTTATCAAATCTAGTACTAGGTGTAGCTTTTAAGGTAGTGTCGCGAAGACCGCCCCAGATGAATATAATGCTCTCGAAGCGCGAATTCCGAATACCAATGAAGAATATGAGAGTGATCTAGCTTATTAACTGGTTCCATAGAAGCCTTTGGACCAAAACGATTCTTAGTATGACTGAATCTTCCGCCAATCCAAAGATCTATTATTACAACTAGAGGATTTGGTTTATTTATTAAGGCTGAAATCAAGCCCTTTTTACGTGGTTGACTAAAGAAGAGGAACTGAGCAATAAAAGTGTTTAGGAAAATATGTCCCTCGCAAAATTGAAGTGGGTCTGTATGAGATCGAAGGATATTGGTAGTACAAGTATTTACCAAGATATTGGGAAATGACTCAAGCAATCACGTAATGTGATTAATTTCTTCAGGTCATAAATGGAACGATGTGATCTTTCAGAAGATCCGTTCTGCGTTGCATAATGGATTTGAAATTATTCAACCTAAAGTAGAAAGGGCCCAAATTTTTAGTAATGTAAAAAATATCCTCGTTAAAATTTCGAAAAATAAATACCTTTATTATTATTGTGATGGCTGGCTGCCATTTTCTTTACATTTAAAGCTTAAGGACATAGAAAGCTATGAAAAATCCGTTGGTTGAAAAAAACTGGTGAAAAGAATTTTCGAAAAACAGAAAAAGGCAATGCCATACCTCGTAAAAGCTGTGAATCTCCAAAAAAAAAAAAAAAAAAAAAAAGCTATTCTAATGAAGCATGAGAGACCGTTCCCACCAAAGGTATTATAAAACCTCTCTTACAATATTTAAAGATAGCCATTTATAGTTTTCTTAACCAGAATCTTTTAATAAAATATCGTGAGTAAAAACAGAATAAATTACCATAATCCCATCGAAGACAACACCATGCCTCTCTCTGCCTTGTCTTCCAAGATCTTTTAAATTAAACTCAACTTATCAAGCACAAATTACTAAACTTTTCCGCACTCTGGAGTGCGTGCCCTTCTATGATGGAACTTGAAAGGTACACTTCTCTCACGCTGTGTCGAATAATGTTACATTTTCTCGCAGCACTGCTGGTGACTATAAAGAATAAAAGCTGAACATCCATGTATAGTATAACTACATACATTTTATTTTTTTACCGTCAATCATATTATTTTTTAACTATACTTCGTATTTTCTTCGTTATCCTTTTCAATTTGAACGCTGCTGTGCTTTTTGAGCTGCGTACCGCATTAGAATGCATGAGTAGCGCGAATGTGACGATGTGAGGCAGCATAAAAGGTACTTATGTGTTGTATATTTTTTTTTTTTTGGTTTTTGTGTTTTACAAAAGAGTAAAAATACGAGAGTATGCATAAGGTATAACCAGAAGCAGAAGTAAGGAAGGGCTAAGATCGGGTGTAATGGAACATTTCATGCTCTTAAAACTAGTCAGTATTAGAACCGGGGAAATACCTACCGGTGTTGACAAAACTTTATATTAATAAAGAATGGCGAAAGTATTCAATATTCATTATGCGACGCAATCGTTTATAACTTGTAATCAAATTTGTGTTCTACTAACTTATTTTATAGGTCATAGACTACGGTAGTTTTCTAACTATATTTTACCACGCGTCAGAGAACATATAATTAAAATCATTCACAAATATTCAAACGATCGAAATTTATTATATCAGGGATATGAAATTTAGACTAATGAAAATAATTTCAGCATTAAACTATAATTTATATGTACGAATCAAAAATTATATGTTCAGTTATGGGGTTACATGGGATTCCTCGGGAAAAAAGCAGGCATTTTTCAACAATTTTTTTCTCATATAAAAACTGAACTACTTTATTAGAATTTTTTATTGCTACAAACACACACTATTAGCAAAGAAATTCTGAAATTTTTGAAAAAAAAAAAAAAATTTGAAACTCGGCCTTTGCGACGCCATTTTCGGTGACCCCTCGGAAAAAACGTGCGCCAGCGTTGACAGGATGATTCTTTACAAGATCATTTAAAGTGAAAAAATGTGTTTTTATTTAAAACATTAACTTAGAAGCTGGATAAAGAAAAAAATTAAATTTGTATTTTTGGCAGATATTTTTTTTTCTCTCTAAGAATTGTATCTCAAAGACATGTGTAAAATTTCATGGAGATCGGTTAAGTAGGTCGCCTAAAAGTGCACTCAGCCTAGCTAGCTCGAGCGCACAAGTTCCCAAGGCTGTATCTCCGAAACTATTGCTCAGAACAACTTGAAGACAATACAGGTGTTGTAGAATTTAATAGGATAATAATTAAAAATCGATTTTTTGAAAACCGTAAACCCATGTATTTCCTTAAGGTTAATATATTGGCCGATGTATGCTGTATAAACGCCGCCGGGTGTTCGAAAATATTTTCATTGGGTGAATGAAGACTAAGGGGTACGATTCAACCCATTTTTGACATACTAGAAAACTATTATCAGAAAAGAATTATTGCTAAATTTCTATATATATATATATCTTATAACTCGACTAATATTTTTGATAAAATATTCGCAGGACTTGAATAATTGTGGTTTAATTAGGACAATTTTTGGTCATAAGGTGGCACCATCAAAGGCACTAGCTTAATTGGTTCCTGATTTGTATACTAGAAGGAGACAGAATCAATTGGAATTTTAACTTATATAGAAAGTAGGTGTGGTTTTCCTCTGATTTCGTCCATTTTCTCAATGTAATGTAGGTATGTCAGGATAATGTAACTTACCAAATTTGGTTGATATCGATAAAATAGATTCTGGAATATGGGTTTTCAACTAAATGTGAGCGGTGCCACACCTACTGTTTAAATTTTGCACCCGCTCCTAGAAAGCCATCAAGCACCTTTTCGAATGTAGAATTTATACATAATCCGATTTCATTAAATTTAACACTTTCAATAATCGAATTTGGTTATTGTAGTTTTAGCGGTTTAAGGTATGTTTACATTAAACCTCTTAAATAACGGGGACACGCAAACCACGCCCAAACAGCAATCCCCTACACCATACTTAGTTACGGCATTTTATAAATTTTCGATTAGTGGCAGTTGGCCGAATGCATTCATCAATGAACTCGTTTATTATATAGAATATCACCATTTAAATTATTAAATAGAGCATATCAGTTATATAATTACTAACAGATTTACTTTTTAATTATCTTAATCCATAATTTTTCTCCGAAGAATAAGTATTTATTATTGTCTGGTTGATAAAAAAAAAAATATTTTTTTTGTTTTCTAGCGATTGTCTATTTTTACAATAGCTGCCTAGTTCAAATCTCATTCCTATATATTATTCAACTAGGATTTCAGCTGATATCATGACTATAACGGACTTTTTAAGTTGAAAATTGTCGGCTTTTTCGTCTTCTAGAATCTAATAGTATTAATTTATCCAACACACTTCTGTGCTCAGGTTTGCTTTCACTTTATCTACACAAGTATTCTACCACGGTACGGTTCAACATCTGTTCTGGTGTTTACGTCATCATCTAATATATTGTTAACTAACTCATATCCGATTAAGATATGGTATTGAAGGGTCTTGATTGATTAAATACTATACTTTAAGTTCTTTAATTTCTGGATCATAGATATAATAAATTTTTAAATACACAAAATTCACTAAACGAACTTTGCTATTGACATTTCGCCCATCAAGCGGAACTTATTTGCAATTCTGCACGGCTTAATGAAATACTGTGTATAATGACGTAGCGTGAATATCTAACGCTTTCTATAAATAATTATGGCAGCTAAGGGAATGAATATATTACTTGCCGTATATGTGCTATATTTATTAAAATAATAGTATGCATAAACCATTTTAAGTCTTATGTATATATATTTCTTTGTAAAACTGCAGTTACTTAAGCTTACTTATGAGCAAAAGCCATGCGATGGTGGCAAAGTGAGTGATCACCACCTGCCGGTGGCGCTAATTGGTTGCCCTGCTGATGGTAAAAACGATAATATCCTTACTATTATGGTGGGAACTTATAACTTAGAGCTAAAACGTCTTAACAAAATTCGCCGAATCTGCTTGTTTAAAACATAGCCCAGCTTTGCTCTACAGTTCAACTTAAGGGGTAAGGGGTAGTCAGAGGCACGAAAAAATTAGAATTTTAAGTATTTCTTTTGCTATTAAATTATGTCATTTTACAAAAGTAGTAATATGGCACTATTACTTACTTAAAGTCACGAAAATTTCAAAATAAAAATTTTATTTCAAAGTTATAGTTGTTTGTGTTGACCAAGTTCCAAAAGAAAATACTTGTGGTGACAACCATAAGTCCTTGGAGAGGCATCTAAAATCAATTGGACAAAATAAAATACTTTTACAAATATATAATCCTGGGCCTGATCGAAGAATTTTTTTTTTTTTCAAAATTAACAAAATGATGGTCACAGGAAATTTTTTTCTAAATATTTGGTAAAAAATCAACAGTTAATTGGTCTTAAAAATTCGAAGTTTTTAAAAAAAAAAAAAAAATCCCTCGATCAGGCCCGAGTTTATTATATATTCTAAAAGCTGTGTATATTTCATTAAAATCTACTAAGCGGGTTTCGGGTTATAGTTGGCACCAGTTTAAAAAACACAGTTGTGAGAAAAACGCGTTTAAAGTTTGCCTTTTTGCTTTGAAGTGCCCGAGCTCTCTTTGTTATTTGTCGAATAACTTAAAAACTAACTATCGGATCAACGCGAAATTTTCAGAGAATATTTTTAAGATATTACAATTAACGAAAATGCAAAATAATTTTTAGAAAATTCTAACTACGCCTAGCTCCTTAATATTAATAATTAATTTATTTAACTTCCCTAAAATAAAATCGCTCAAAAATGTTTCTTTTTCTGTTTTATTTTTTCTTTTCTCATTTTATTAAGTTAATTTTAATAATCTTACTTTTTTGCTAAACTTTAACCCTACAATTATGTAACAGCATGCGTTCGGCATAAACCGCTACCTGACTGTCCTTGCTCTCAACATTTTTGAAATATCCACATAAGCCTTTTAACCCTTTTTTCTTTTTTGTTTAATAAACTCACGATTTCACCAACATTGCTTTAAAAAATCAGGCATATTCACTAATACCTACAAAAGTAAACAACGTCATTGCTTTTTGCCTCACACACATGGTAGGCATGTACTATGTATGTATGTGTGTATGTGTATATAACTACAAAGAAAATGTCTGCTCATGTGATTTCTGTGGCAATCGCTGCTTGCGCTGACTTTTTATCGCGTGAATTCCGCTTATTTACTTTTCGTTGTATTCTGACATTTGCATAATTTCAGGCGCTGCGACCTCATTTCATGAAATTTTCATAATTTTCTTTCCCGCTAAGCGCATTTGTGTCGCAACTAATAACGTGTTAACAATTTGTCTCCTGCTGCGTGTGGCATATTGTTTACCGTTGTTTATTTGTTGTTTTTTTCACTTGAGTCTATAAATATACGTATGCACATATATATTTAGTGGAAATTGTAGGCGCCGTGTGATACCAATTTAAGTATTTAAGCGCTTATTGTCAACAATTTACTTTTATGACTGACAACCGGGACAATGGTAAGGTGAAACAGCAATTTAAAGGCGTCATGAAACATGTTATTTCAGCTATCAGATGTTGGGTTGAGTTTAATGTTGGGGAAGAAGGGGAGAGACATTTTTAGAAAAGAAAGCAAACAAAGAATGAAACAAGTAAGGAAGAGCTAAGCTCGGTTTTAACCGACCATTAAATAACCTTGCAACTTGCAGAGATTAAGCCGGGGTAAGGGGTAAGGCAAGGTAATTCAGGTACATAAGGCTTGATAGTTATATGGGGTCTAGGGCCAGTTTTCACCCGATTTTTGTCATTTTAAGTACAAAGAAGCACCGTTATTAGAAATGACACGGTCTTTAATTGTATTATGATAACTCGAATATTAGCCAATACATGCGGTCGAGCAAGTCCTGGGAAATTCGATTTAATCTAAAAGTGCGCAGTGCCACGCCTATTGTCCACTTTTGACCACGGCTCTTTTAGAGCCCTCTCACACCATCAATGGCGTATTTAGTTATAGATTTATTGCAGTTTTCAAGGTGTTTAACATTACCGTTATATGGGGAGTGAGCGGGATTATCTTCCGATTTCATCCATTTTCATACCTCCGGTAGCAATTCATATCGAATTTGATCTGCGCGAGTTTAGTGGTTGCAGCCTAAATGATTTAGGAGATGTGGACATCAATACCTATTAGAGAGCGAAGACATGCCCTGAAAAAAAGACTAGAAATCCTCAAGCTTTGTGAAGGTTTTAGAAACTTTGACTATAAAAGTAAATATAGAGAAGCTAAGCATACAAATAGAGCTTCAAGGCAAGAAGAGTGCTTAAAATAAAAAAAAGTATATAAAAGTTAAAATATTGCCTACATTTAGGAGCAAACTAAAATAACCTTCAGAAATCTGAACTTAAAAGCTTAAAATGCAAACAAAATTGGTACGTACTATTTAATGACAGACCCAAAAGGAAGGTGTCGAACTAGAGAACTTAAAAACAACAAATTTGTTTTAAGCCTTAATTTAATCATCTTCATGATTTATTGATCATCAATAAAAATGTTTTGACAAAAAGGCACACAATTTCTTAAGTTCAAAAATATGTTCACGTCAACGCTAATTTTTGAGTGCCTTGAAATAATGTGCCGAAAGAAACATCTAAGCGAAACATACTTAATTCACATGGATAAACTTCCGACACAGTGACAATTTCAGCGAGG